>QUSF01000012.1:19769034-19779256 GCA_003676055.1 Chloebia gouldiae | reverse complement strand
GGACACCTCTCCCTAGGATGGGACACCTCCCCTGGGGATGGGACACCCCTCCTGGGGATGAGACACCCCTCCCCGGGATGGGACACCTCTCCTGGGGATGGGACACCTCTCCCGGGGATGGGACACCTCCTCCAGAATGGGAACCTCCCCTAGGATGGGACACCTCTCCTGGGGATGAGACACCTCTCCTGGGATGGGACACCTCCCCCAGGCCCTCCCAGTCCCCTCAGCCACAACAGAAATAACTGCAGAGCAAAACACACCTGGAATATTTCACAACGTTTCCAAAAGCACCTCTAAGCACATCCTGCCTTTCTCCCGATGGCAAACACTTCCAAATGTCTGGAATTTCAAACGTTCCATCACAAACTAAGACACTACACAACAGCTCCAAAATTCCACTGCTAAAGACTAACACACACATTATATGATTTGTTCTCCCACAAGGAGAGAATTTTTCTGGGCTGTTCTAAAATGTTTCAATCTCTTCACTTCCTTTTCCATTTAAGCTTTGTATTTCAACCCAATTTATCTGGGGAGGGGAAAGCAACCACCCCTCTCCTCCTGCTTGCTGAGTTCTCATGAATGTTTCTCCTGCAACTGTTCTGGGGGCAAAAGCTGTGATTTCTTGTAAATTAGTGATGAATAAAGCTGAGGTTTCTGCAGTATGGATGGATGCTGTGGTGCTGGGGAAGGGAAGGACCCAGATCTGGGGTTATTCCACCTTGAACATCAATTTTTGCTTCATCCACTGCAGCACCTGGCAGCAGAGCAGCCACTCCACAGGAAAGAAGGGAATAAAAATCCCTGGGTGCTGTGTCTCCCACAGACTAAATCCAAGTTAACAGCAGGGGTTGTAGCCTCAGGAATTCAGAGTGCAGAGGGAATTCCCAGCAGAGGCAGCCTGGAAGGGAAATGTCCTTCCCCAAGGCAGGGTCCAGCACTGGGAGTTGGGCTCAAAACCCTTCCCATGTGTCAGGAACATCCTTACCTGCCCAGGGCATGGGAAAGCTGAACCCTCCTAAGGAGGCACATCTGGAACCAAAACAACTTCTCAGGAAAGCAACAAAACCCTCAGAGCTTCCTCTTGCAGCTCCAGGCTGTTTGGCCTGTCCCTGAGAATTGTGCAGAGATCCCACCCTGTCCCTGAGGACCTGCTCCTACCTTACACCAGCACTGGTGACACTCCCAGGTCCCTCCCAGCCTTGGGAATCCAAATTGGAAGGGAAGCTGAAGAGAGAAAAAGCCCAGAAGCCACGACCAAGACTGGGAACTATTTGCTCTTTTATTTGCCCATGTAAAAGTTCAAAAACCACCTGCAGCAGAGTTCCTTTCAATAAACATCCATCTGGACAGCTACAGTACAATATATACAGATCAGAATTCCAGAGGGAAAACCTGGGAATTCTGGCTGAAGGTCTCCAAGAAGCAGCAATGCAGTCCATGCAATTAAAACTCCATAAATTATTACCCAACATCTGCTGTGAGTCTGTACACAATATACAAAGAGCTCTTGTCCAATCCACCATTTCCTCATGGAAAAAAAAAGTCTTCCCACAAGAACTGCTGCCAGCAAAGGCCACGGGGCAAAGCCTGGGAGGCTCTGCAGAGTCTCTCTCCCGTACAAGCACATTTCCTCTGAGCTTGAGTCGTACAAAAATACATGGAAAAATAGATCCAGTACAAATCCCAGGCTCCTGCTGGAAGGAATTAACCCAGCTTACCTCACACGTGCTGCTCCAAAGGGGCAGAGCTGGCAGCTGCAGCTCTCGGCCCACAGCAGGAGTTTGCAGCAGTAAGAACACTTTGGATTTGAAAAAAAATAATTTAATTACTCTGTTGGTTTGGTTTGTCACAGTCTTTGCTATTGCACAGCTTTGTCAGGTTTTCTTTCTCTGCCTGAAAGAAAGATGCATAGCAATCCCATAGAAACACCTCTGTCAGGGAGGAAACAGTGCCACGGATTTGGGGAGGAGGAACCAACACAAAATACAGGCAAAAAACAAGTAAAAAATTAAAGGGGGGGGAAGGGAAAGAAAGGGGGGAAAAGAGAAAGGGGGGGGAAAAAGGGGGGGGAAAAGGGAGGGGGAGAAGAAAGAGGGGGAGAAGAAAGAGAAAGAAAGAGGGGAAAAAAGAGGGAAAAATAAAAAGGAAAAAAAAAGAACAATGTTATGAAGATGTTAACAAAACATAGCCCCAATGCAGAGTGCAGGAGTAGGTGAGCAGAGAGGAAAAGCAGGGGGGATTTGCTCCAAGCCCCTCGGCTGAGGAGCTACTGGGGGCCCTGCTGGGGAGGCCAGCGGGCCTGCAGGCTCCTCAGGACGCTGGAGGCCATGGCCAGCAGCTGCTCCTGCATCTCACACAGCTGCCTGCCAGAGTAGCCCCGCAGGTCCTCCGAGCTCAGCTGGGCTGCCAGAGCCTGGATCTGCCCCAGCACATCCACGGGGGGCTGCTCGCTGCTGCTGCTGCTGCTGCTGCTGCCGCCCGCCTCCAAATCTGCAGGGAGGGAAAGGAGACAAGTGCAGGGAAATCCAAGCAGAATTCCAGCTGCTTTGGGGTGGCAAACTGTTGCCCTGATTCTTAACATTTTCTAAAGCCTTCTGAATTTACATTCTTATAAAGAACTTTCTCACACAGCTTTCTGTAAACGATCTATTGTTTTACATTCCTCCATAGAGGCAGAGAAATTTAATGCATTAGTAATCTGTCCAATGTCATTGGAGAGGTGACACATCCACCCTCCAATCCAGTGTCACCTTTGGAAAAGTATAAATGCTGGGGTCAGAAAATAAACTTCCTCTTTTTCACCTCTGCAATAGCAGCAGCTCGTGTCCTGTAGTGACAGCAAGCACGTTTCTTTCTCTCTGTCACCTCTATGAAAAATCCTGAGAGAAATGTGCTTGCCACAGTTTTGTACAAAATCACTCCTTTGAGCAGCCTGCCATGTATTCATTATTCCAGGGGAAACATTCCCAGCAAAGGCACTTCACCCTGCCCTTCCTCAGGGCGAGATTTTCATGACTGAAGAATAAAACTAAACCCAAAATAAAACCAAAAAAGGATGAGAATGAAGACAAGACAGCAGAGCCCTCCAAATCCAAAGCAAAAAGCCACCAGCAGGTACCTGCTGCAAGTTTTTCCTCATCTGCACTCAGAGATTTCTCCTCCACATCATTTCCAGGCTTCTCAGCCTCTTCAAGCACTGTGCTTTCCTCCACTACTCGAGATTTTACCTGGGCATTTTTTGGGGAGAGAAAACATTTTCAGATTAAAAAAAAAAAAAAATTAAATTACGTGGTGAGATATATTTTAGCCTCATAATAAATCCAATCACTTTTCCTGTTAATAATAATAGCTTAACTAAGTCATCTGTATCTTGAATTCATGGTATTGAGGCAGGCAGGGATTAGGTTTTAAAGTGCTGATTTAATGAAGGAAAAAAATCCATCATTCCTGCTGCAGCAAATGAGATCAAACTTGGCTTCCTGGGTCCTAAAATTCCATTTTACCTGTTGCTCGTGGTATCCTTTCAGAGCTCTTTTGACATTGGAGACTTTGGGGGAGCGGATGGGGAGGGTTTTGATCTCCAGAGGTGTCAGAGTGCTCAGGTCTCCCACGGTTTTGATGTTCTTGGCTCGGATGAGCTGCCCCAGGCCCCTGGCACTGCAGCAGGAGAGGGAAAAAGGGTCATTGGTACACAGCCAGGGAATATCCCGAGCTGGAAGGGACCCACAGGACCATCAGTCCAACTCCTGGCCCTGCACAAACTCCCCATGTCCCTGGGGAGATTTTCAGCCATCAGGAAAGTACTTGAAGAATGCCAAAAAACAGTCAACTCTCCTCCTCACCCAAGCAACCCCAATCCCTTTGAATAATTCTGGCTACAACTGTGCTTTGGTAGGTTTGTAAGAGCTCAGTTTCTACTGAAATGTCACCTTCAGAAGCAAGAAGGCACTGACCAGATGTTGGATGTGATCTGAGGTAAAATGACATCCACGGGGGCTTTGCAGCCAGCCAAGGCGGGGTACACGAACTCCGAAAGGCACGGCAGAGACTCCTTGGCCATTTCTGGGATCTGGGATAACACAGGCAAAGTATTAAATTAACTGCCACGCACTGAATACAGGGAAAAAAATAGAAAAGAAACGTGAACCAAAGCACTTCTTACTAAACACTTCTTTGAGCTCTTAAATTTAAGGGTACGAGATCCTGGGGACAGAAATCCTTTGGTTGGAGTGGTAATGTGCTGGATAGAAAAAGAGGAAAAAAATATCTCAGGGTGCTAGAATTTAGTCAATGGTAGGAATTCAGTTAACAGTAGGAACTCAGTTAACAGTAGGAATTCAGTTAATAGTGAGATTTTAGCCCCTGAATCCTCAGAGTTCACTGGAGTTCAGAGTAACAGAATGAATCAGGCTAAAGCAGTTTTGTTTCTTACACTTCAGATCCTCAGCCCTTACAACCGTGTGTAAGTGACTCCAAACATGCACCAAAGCCATGCTATTTATGATCAGTACAGACACTTGGGACACACAGAACACTGGGACAGGATTTACCCTGACCTGCATGTTAGAGAGGATTTTAAGGCTCCTGGAGGAGGGTGAGGAATGGGATCTGATGACAGGACTCCTCCTGTCGATGTCGTCTGCCAGGCCCTCCTGGAAAATGGGATTTGCAAAAGAGACTCGACGGATCTGGGAGGAGAGAAGGAGGTTTTAGAGTGGCAACTCAAGCCAGCAGAGTGAAATCACTCTGAGGAGACAAAAAAAACCACTTTGGAATCACTGAAGGTCTTTAATGACCCAGGGAATGTTTCAGCCAAGACTGTGAGGATTCCCTAAGGAATCTCTATGTACAACCCTGAGCATGTTGCTCCTGGTTTTGCAGTGATCTGGGGTGCTCTGTTTCACTACAAAACCCCTCACAACACAAATCTGTCAGTGCTGACACGTTCCAAACCCAAACCTCACCATTTCTGTCAGATTATCCACAACAGAAACCAGTAATTGAACAGAGCTGGAAGGATTTCAGCTCCTCACCCAGCAGGGCAGCAGCAGCACCCAACTGCTATGGAATACCTTGTTGGCAGGTGACAGGGAATCATCCTCCTGGCTCCTCTTGACCCCTCTCTTGAGGATGCTGGTGGATGGGGAGGCTGAGGGGGACCAGGTGCAGCGGGCCTGGAGGCTGGTGGGGCTTTCAGCCACCTGCACCGAGGGATCCCCCTCCACCTTCAGAGGGGAATCCACACTCCCATCTGCCACGGCCACGCTTTCAGGCACTTTGATTTCAGTTTCCACCAACTCGTCCTTGATCTCTTGATCTGCTACAACACAAGCTTCTCCAGCAGAGTTCTCAGCTTCTCCTTTATCCTCCTGATTTCCTTCTAGCTCCTGCATCTCTTTTTCCTCAGGTTTGCTGTCAACACTCAGCTCCTCGGGCATCTCCTCCAGTTGTCCATTTTCATTTATTTCCTCCTTTTCTGCAGCTGCTGGTTCTTCCTCTTGGTCCCCTGAGTCCAGGCAGCTCTCCCTGGGCTCCCCAGGAACACTCTCGGGCAGAACCTGTTTCGTTTGCTCCTTCTGCTCAGCAGGTTCCTTTATTTCCTCCATGGACTCGGCGGTTTCAGCTGCTGAACCCTCTGGAGTCTCCTCCTCCACCCCCACACTGCTTCCCTGCAGGTTTTCCACATCCATTTCCTGCCTTTCCAGGCTGAAGGTGTTGGGTTCTTTGGGAGGGTGCAATGGAGTGCTCATCCCACACGGAGCCAGGGCCAAGCTCTCCTCCAAGTCTGAGTGACCAGAAAGGTTCCCAGGGCTCTGAACTGGGGTGCTCTCAGGCTCCTCCAGCTCAGGAGCTTTCTCCTTTTTCAACTCAGTCACTTTTGATTCAGTCACCTGCTGCTTTGGCTTTTTAAAGCAGCAATCACAGCTCTTGATTTTCTTCACCCTTTTGCTTCTCTTGTTCTGGCACTCAGGGCTTTGCAGAGAGGAGGGCTCAGCACCTGGAGCATTTGCTGTGGCTGCACAGTCCCCTGTGCTGCTTTGCTTCTCCTCCCTGCCCTCCTCTGCTGCTCTCCCATCCTGCTCAGACACACAGGGGCTGCCCAGCGACTCCATGGATGCACCACTCTTGTTTTGCTCCACGCTGGTGTCCTGCAGAACCCCTGAATTCTCAGAGCTGCCAGAGCCCACAGCTTCTCCAGCAATTTCCTGCTTTTCCAGGCCACCTGGCTCAGCTGGCACTGCAGCACCTGTGCTGACCTCAGGCTCACCTTTAGTGGCCTCCAGGGGACTCTTAGCTTCATCTCCCTGGGCAGATCCCTCACGGCTCTGGCTCCCTGCCTGTCCCTCTTTCAATTTACCTTCGAGAGAATTGCTTCTGCTCCTCACTTTCATGGTTTTTTTCCTCTTTGTGCTCTCCTCCTTGCCCTCAGAGCTGTCAGCCTCGGAGTTTTCTATGCTGGACAGCAAGCCTTGGGAAGATCTCCTGGTGTGGTACCGTGGGCGCTCCACCTTCTGCCCTGCTGTGCTGAGGCTGCCCTGACCTTCCCCCTCTGCCCTGGGGGAATCCTCTGCCCTCCTGGCAGCCCTGCTGCCCTCCTCATCCAGGCCCCTGCAAGCAGGAGAGTCCTTGGAGCTCCAGTCCTCCGCCCCTCTCTCAGGCTGGCTGCTCTCTTTCGCGTTTTCCGTCGTTTTCCCAGCAATTCCTTTCTGCTTTTGGGATCCATCACCTTTCCCTTGGGACGGCTTCTTCTGCCCAGCTTTCTCCTCCTCTTTCCTCCTGTCTCTCTTTGGGAGCCCATCCTCTGTCTCCTGGCTGCCCGAGGAGCTCTCCACGGCGTCCGCGCGTCTCCTGGAGGAGCGCCGCAGCTGCTTCTGCTGAGGGGACACTTGTGGCACCTGGCTGTCATCCCCTGGGGCCTGCTCAGAGCAGCTGCTGCTGTCGGGGGGGGTGTTTTCCTTCGATTCCACGTCCAGCCCCCGGGCCCCGTCCATCTCCGCGATGGCATCCTCGGCTGTCTGGATGTCAGCTTCCGTGGAGAGCAGGGCGCGGGAGTGGCTGAGCAGGACGCGCTCCACATCCTCCCCCGCGGAGGCCAGCTCAGCGCTGCTCTCCAGGCTGGCGGGGCCCAGGGGCTCCTCGGGCCTGCTCAGCCCCCTGCATTTGCTGCCCTGCAGCTCCAGCCGGCTCTGCCGCCGCGTCACCCTGCGGGCGGCCCCCGCGCCAGCCTCGGCCTTCGCAGGGATCTTCTCCTCCTCCCTGGGTTTCTCTGCCTTGGCTGCAGCCTCGGGAGCGCTGCAGGGCTGCTCTGGCACGGAGCTCGGCGGGGCTGGGCTCAAGGCTCTGCTCTCTGCGGCCCCGAATTTCTGCAGGGTGACGAAGGACTGGCGCCGGCTCGCGGGCTGGGGGGTGCCAGAGATGATGTCACTGGAGGCCAAGCTGCTGGTGACATCTGAGGTGTCCTCCTTCCCTGCTGAGGCGGCTGCTTCCACAGAACTCGTCTCCAATCCCTCTGCAGAGGATGTTTCCTCTGGGATCATCTCAGCCGTCTCCTCTTTGGCCTCCCCCTCGCCGGCGCAGGCTGGGCTCTCCTCTGAGCCACGTCCTTCACTCCCCGCGTTTTCCTCCTGTCCCAAAAACATCAACAGCAAAAGGTTTGGCCTAGGAATCAAACGGGATAGTTGTACTTGTCCTGTGAAGGTAACACAACAGGCAACTGCAGGGCTGGTGCAGTAGAAAACAGCACACCCACAAGGTTTTTCTAACCACCCTACCTCAAATGATTCATTATCTGTGTTTTGACAGCTGTAAAAGACACTTTTAAAAACCATTTAATCCCAAAACAAAGAACTCCAAAAATACTTGAGGTTTTGCTGTATTTCACCTGGTCTGGCTGGCACTACAGCACAGCAGCTGTTCAGGCAATCCCTCTCCAAAAGGAATTCAGGATTTACAATCTTTACCCTAGTGAAATCCTGTGGCAGCACAGGCACGTGGGTGACCAAAAACTGCTGACACAGATCCTCCCATTCTGAAATCAAATACCCAGTGATTTGGCCTAAATGATATTCTAATTAATCCCAAAGGAATAAATTACATAAAGCACTGCAGTGGTGTTAATTTTTCTCTCACTTGGGTGTTGAGAATGGAAAACAAATCACAAAACCTCTCACGTTTGGCAGAAACTCGGATTTTTGTCACCATCAGACAAGGGGGAATTACCTGAGGTTGGTTTGCAGAGTCTTCTTTGGCATTTTCCACTGGAGGTGGCACTTCCCTAGAAGAGAATGACTGAAATCAGTGCTGCTGCCAAAGGAGAACCCTTCAATGAGCACAGCTGGGCACTTCTACTCACAAGGAATCTTCCTGGCTCTGGCTGTACTGGGAAAATGAGGTGGTGTCCTGGGAAGCATCCAGGGTGTTGTACATGGCAGGAATGTCAGCTCTGGAACAACACCAGAACAGGAGTCAGACTCCTCTTTGGAGTTTATTATCTCCTCATTTCAGGGCTTTTCTTTTCAGCTCCATTCAATTGTTATTTTTGAGGAATCAAAGCTGTGACTGGGATCCCACTCTGCAAAGAATTCACCACATCCCAGAGGAGTTCCTGCCTCAAGCCCTGCTCCCGCTGCCCAAGCACAGAAAACACACCAATATTATCTTCTCACAGTAAAAGAGATCATTCTACAGATTCTTCTGCAATTGAGGTAAGTCTTGGGAATATCCTAATTCCTGACAGGCTGCTGACTCAAGAAATCCTTTCCTCAGATTGTTTTGCCCAATCTTTTAATTTCCATGATTTATGAAAAATGACATCTTTTATTTCACACTGCTTGTCAGTCCCCAAGTAAAAATCTGAACTCAAAATTCCCCAACTCCAATCAGACTGGAGAGAGTGTATTTAATACAAAGAGGAAATGCCATTGCATGAATAATTTGGTTGCTTCTAAACAGCAAAGCAAGGAACTCTCTTAGCTTTAAACTTCATAACTTGTATTGAAGAACATTAATCAATTACCTGAGGAGGTGTGAGAAACAGGAATTAAGTTAAGACAAGCTCAGCTCCTCAAGGAATGACATTTCACATTAAGTTTAGAACAATAAAAGACAGACCTCTTTGACCTGAGCACTTCTTTCTGATGTTCTGTCAATATTCTTGGCTTTGTTTCTGGAGGAATGAACACAAAATCAGCAGATTTCTCCTCTTCCAGAAGCGTCTCACTTGTTGTCTTAGGAGATGAAAATTCTAATTTTAACTGCAGAAAGATAAAAATCCCAAATCCTGGGTTAGGAACGAGAGAGGAACTGAAAATGAGGAATTTCTGAAGGTCATGACCTATCTCTGTGAGGGATCTGCCAAGCCCAAAGCCCACCACAACCCAAATCTGTCACAGAGGGAGGACTGAGGCTCTTTTCTGCCACCCTCCCACCCAGCCTGAGCCCTCCCCAAACTCAGCAGAGAATTCTGACAGCAACATTAACTCTGCCTCTGCTGGGCAGCCCAGGCTGGGAAAAAAACCCATTTCAGCACCCCCAAAGTCCTGAAGAGCCTGGCTTTGCTCTGACTCCTCTTTGGGAACACTTCACCTTTGCAGGTGTTGCTTGCACGTTGCTGGAATTGTCTTTGCCATCACTTTTGGGTTCACTCCTCTGTGCCAACATTGAGTCTCGTTTCTGTCCCACCTTCACCTCCATTCCACTGATCTTTGCATCCAGCTGGGAATTCTCCACCTGCTCACACAAAACCACGCTGAATGCACCGTGGGGAGAAACCCCCAGGCTCACAAACCCACTCTGTGCTCATTTCTGGAATAAAATCATCCCGCACTCACAAATTTCCTGTAAGCTATGAAAAGGACAGCTTAAAAAATTAAATATATCAAATAAATTCCTAGAACTCAAAAGTTACAATGCAGGAAGTGTAAAAACCAGCTCTTTTGACAGTGCTAACCCAGCAGAGTTTATCATCCTAAACATGAAACCACTGCAGGTCAATCAGATTAAAAATCCCAGCTGACATTTCAGCCCTGCTGAACAATTCCCAGGAAATCCCAACAAATCATTCACCAGGTCAGAGAAGGGGCCACTGCACTCCTCAGACAACTCAATGCTTTCAAAACCAGGCAGCAGCAGAGGGATTTTCTTTTTGGCTTGGCTTAACACAGACCTGCTCAACAACAAAACATAAAAAAAACGTTTTAGATTGATGGGAGGGGGA
>QUSF01000012.1:19739311-19754088 GCA_003676055.1 Chloebia gouldiae | reverse complement strand
CAGCTCAGGCACTCAAGTTACCTTTGTATCACCAATAAATGCTCTAATTCAATCAGGATTTAGAGAAAACCATCCCAAATTGTTAAAATCAGTTGTATTTTGAGATTGTACTAGAAATGCAAAGAGCTGAGTGGACAACCAGAGGGAGGATCAGCTTTGCCCACCTCACAGCCTCTTCTCCCATCTGGGCTGGAGCCTGTTCCATTAAGGTGGATCCAAAAAAACCCCAAAAAAGTAGGGATTAGAGATGTCCAACAGCAGGTCAGGCACTCAAGTTATCTTTTTATCACCAACAAATGCTCTAATTCAATCAGCATTTTGGGAAAACCATCCCAAAATGTTAAAATCAGTTGTATTTTGAGATTGTGCTGGAAGTGCAAAGCTCAGGTGCTCTTTCAGATAACCCTCTCCAAAGCACAGCAGCCTGGTTTGAGAGCTGTGCTTGCTGTTCCAGCACAGCAGTTTGGGCAGTTTGAGAGCCTGACAGGAGTGCACAGTGCCCAAGGGAAGTTTGGCCATGAACCATCCCTGGGAGCTCCCAGGAGCTCAGGCACTCCCACACAGCTGGGAACAACTCCCAGCAGCTTCTGGAAAAATCCCAAGCCAGGTTTGGACAGACTCCATCAACACTGGCCTGGTCAGAGCTCTGAGTTTATCCCCCTGTGCCCAAACTGGAAGAGCACAGCATGGCAAAATTCCACACATTTCCACCATCCCACCCACACCAAAAAATGTGCACAAATGGGAATATCTGGCATATATTCAAGTTAGCTTGAATTTAGAAATCCTGGAATTTTGTCAAGTCCCCCTTTTCCCCAAGAAAGCCAAATCCCCATCACTACAGTTTATGGAGAATTTGCTGCACTAAAGAAAAATTCTGCCTTTCAAGTCATTTTATTAAAGTCAGAGGAAAAGAAATGTTTAAACTGGATTTGCAGCTCAAAAGTTTAAGAGAAAACTTAAAAAGGAGTAAAAATAAAAGCTAAATGTATTTACTAAAACAGAAATTAAATTAGCACTAAGTAAAGATAAAATGTGACTATTTCAGTTCTGCTGACCAGAACAATGTGCTCACAGTGATGGTCCTAAAAAGTCACTTTTGGAATTAGACAGGAATTCCAACAGTGTTATGGGAAACATTGCACTAAAATGTGTTGCCAAGGGGATATTTCTAAATAAGATATTTTTAAATAAACCTCCAAATAACAGCAGAGAATTTCTCAAGCAGGCAGATTCTGGAAACAAAATGTAAGAAAATGACTTCAGAAGCACAGGGGAGAAGCTGGAAATAATTCTTGAAGAGCCATTAAAAATGAAAGCAATATTGATTAATTTCTGCATCAGAGTGATGACAGGATTGTTAAGGTAATATTTTAATTAATTCTAATACACAAACCAAGTGCTCCCAGCACAGCCCAGCAGCTCCCTGGGCACAATTCCATGGAACATCCCCTGGTCAGCTGGGATCAGCTGTGTCCACTCCCAGCTCCTGTGTCCTTGACTCAGAGCAAACTCAGCTCGGCAATTAAATTACCAATTAATTAAATTTTTTTAAAAATTAAAAAAAAAATTAAATTAGCAATTAATTACAACACCCCTGATGTTATCAACACCCCAAATCCCACCCACAGCTCTCAGCAACCACCTCCAGCTCAGTCAAAACCAGGGCAATGCTGGAGGAAAACAATCCCTAACAGAACAAACAACTCGAGGAGCTTTAGAGGTTTTTTTGATTTAGCACATTTAGGGCCAATAATGTACCACATGTAAGGTTTTGTTTGCAGTTTTCCCCCCTAAATAAAGGATGGCAGTGGAATATTGCAGGGCACTCACCGGATAATGACATTGAGTGCTTCATACTCAACCACCACTGACTGCACTTCTCCTTCAGTCAGGATTGTTTCCAGGGCAGAGAGGATATTGGACACCTGAGCAAAGAAAACACCACACTGAGCACCTGGATACAAATAATTCCAGGAGGAGCTGGAATTGTGGCAGTTCATTCTCCAGGATTGTGCTTGGATCACGCCAGCTCTCCTTTTAAACTGGAATATTCCTTTTCTCCCCTGTGATATCTCATCGCTTTCTGTGAAACGTGGGTGAAAAATGAGAGCTTTAGAAATCAATTTTGAATTGCAGAATTAAAACTTTACAAAGGAGCTGCATGGTATGTTTATTAGATTATGTTTATTAGTGTTGGACACATGTGGAGATCGTTCTCTTTCAAAGGACATTTGAAAATTTATTTTTGAGAGTTTCTCAAAGAGCTGCTGATCTTTCTCCATTCCTTTTTACTAGTGCCCATATGTATAAAGTTTTACAATAGGTTTATGTATATTTATTCATTTGATTTTGTGTTACAACCTGTAATTAGTCTTTGTACAGAGAATTTTCTCATTTTTTTGTTTATTTTTTGTAGACTGAGCTTTGTTTTTTTCTTCGTTTTAGAGTTCAAGGGACTTTTTAATTTTTTTAGCTTGGAAAGGGGCCTCTCATTTCTTTAATTTGGAGATTTGTATTTTTTTCTTTGGTTGAGGCAGTTTTATAGGCACAGCAGAGCTGCTAGACTGAACAGCATATTTTACTTATGTTAGCAAGAAATTATTAATTTAAAATGGCACATTTTACTTAAATCTAAATGGATTTTTACTTTGTTAAATTTTTTTACTCTGTTTCATCTGATAGAACTGTTCACATTGCACCTTTCCCCTCAAGGAAAGCTCAATAATTTCTGGCTCAGGTTTTCCACGAATTGATATTTTGCAGTGGTCCTATATTTGCATTTTATATTTCTATTCTATTTATATACTATATTTATATATTCTATTCCCATTCCTATGTCTTATTCCATTCCCATTCCTATGTCTTATTCCATTCCCATTCCTGTGTCTTATTCCGTTCCCATTCCTATGTCTTATTCCATTCCCATTCCTGTGTCTTATTCCATTCCCATTCCTGTGTCTTATTCCATTCCCATTCCTGTGTCTTATTCCATTCCCATTTCTATGTCTTATTCCATTCCCATTTCTATGTCTTATTCCGTTCCCATTCCTGTGTCTTATTCCATTCCCATTCCTGTGTCTTATTCCATTCCCATTCCTATGTCTTATTCCATTCCCATTTCTATGTCTTATTCCATTCCCATTTCTATGTCTTATTCCGTTCCCATTCCTGTGTCTTATTCCATTCCCATTCCTATGTCTTATTCCATTCCCATTCCTATGTCTTATTCCATTCCCATTCCTATGTCTTATTCCGTTCCCATTCCTATGTCTTATTCCATTCCCATTCCTGTGTCTTATTCTGTTCCCATTCCTATGTCTTATTCCATTCCCATTTCTATGTCTTATTCCATTCCTGTCTATTCCATTCCTAGTCTATTATTTAGACCTATTATAAATATATTTATATATATTATTTTATATATGATATTATTTATTTACATTCATGTTATTTATATTTATATTTTTATTTTGTATTTACTTTTTTTTCCCTCCACTAAAACCATCAAGAAGTTGCTATCAATGCACAGGAGATGAAATTAAGGTTTAGATCAGATCTGATGGGAAGCAACCTTTGGATTCAAAAGCTACTGAGTGGAGAGTGACAAAGGATTTGCCTCCTCTCCTTAGTTAAAAACAGCACCAAAATGAGAAATGCAGCAGCCCAGCTTTGTTTTTAACAATTCCTGCAAGGAGAAATGAGGCCACCAAGGGGGCAGTGAAGGGACTCACCTCCTTCTGAACAATTTCTGGAGGAAATGCCTGCTTGGAGATGACCCACAGTGCCCGAGTGCGAGTGTTCTTGTCGCAGGATTTCACCGCCACGCCGGTCACTGCCGCCAGCAGCTCCTGCGTCTCCGAGCCTGAAAGCAGAGCACACCAAACCCTCCTCAACGCCCTCCACGTCATCCTGCTCCCTCCTGTTTGCCCACTATTCATTCAGCTGCAAGTCACAATGATTTCGTGCCTTAAATAATATTTTGGAGAAGTTTTTCTCCTACTAAAGTAGCCAAAAAGCTAAAAAATGTGTTAATATACACATACTTATAATGCATGGCATCTCTATTACCTTTATAAGAATCCGTAAAATTAGAAGACAACTTTAGTTAAATACACCTGAGCTAAAGATGAAGTATTTAATTATTCAAAACTTCTTGGATTTTAAGTGAATTTAGCAGCACTTTGACATAAATTTATTTTAGAGCCTACAAGAGGTTTTTGTTATTAAAGGTGGTAAAATTGTAGATCATTACATAAAAATTAATAAGGTTAATATAGGAGTTAGATCCAATTAAGAACACAGACGGAGCAATCACATGTTCCTTGAAAATTCAAGGGTAAAAAGTGTGATTTATTGCAAATCTGCACTTTGTGGGAGAATGATCTCACAATGAGAGAAAGGGAAGGACACTTTCACTCCTCTCCCCCAGCCAAAAGTACACCCACAGGTACAGGAGCTGCTTGTCCTCCCTCCCTTCTCAACTCCCCATTGTTTTCAGGGCTTTGTGATTTCTGGAGCCTGATACTCTGTAATAAAATTGTCATTTATCAGCTGCTTAGAAAAAAGGAGTTGTGAGAGGAAAGAAAGATACCACACAGGCAATATGAGAAATGCCTTTTCTCACAGGAAATTTGGGGAAATTTCACACAACAGGAAAGCAGAAGACACTGAAAAAAAATGGAGGAGAAGAACAAAACAACCAATTTCAAACAGGAAAAACACCCTCTCTCCTGATTCCAAAAACCTGTTTTGAGCCTCAAGGTCTCAAAACCAAAACTTTTTGTGAAAGGGATTTAGCACTTTCTAGGAATGCAGGTCATAAGATTTTGGATTAATCAGAAATAGTTGGGACTGGACTAGATGACCTTTAATGGTCTCTTCCAACTCAAAGCACTCCATGGTTTGATGGAACAAAACAATCTCCAAGAAAAAGCTGGAAAATGTGGAAAAGCTCCACTGTGCACCCCCAAATCCTACAAATAGGTTCCTCACTCTTTTCCCACCAGAATATCTTGTTTTTTGAACACTAATTCCACTCAACTAATTACTAATTGCTACCAAAGCATTTAATGAAACTAAAGTTAGTAAAATAGAATTGGTGTAACAGCATGAAAAATCATCACCACTCCTGTGTACAAGGTTAATTAATGAACTGATCACACTGCTCATATTACAGACAGAACCTGGCCAAAATGAAAACAAATGCTAAGAAAAACCTAAATAAAGAGCCCTGATGTTTATATTTATAGTCACAGTTTGATTGCTTACCAGATAATTCAGCTGTGTTGTTTGAATTAAAAGTGCAGAAGCCCAAGGCCTGCAATGCTGCATTACTGAGCTCCAAGTTTGGACTGGAAATGTGTGCCTGGGGAAAAAAAAAAAAAAACAACAAATCCACAGAATCTCAGGTTAGAAAAGTAGCTGAGAAATACTGAGTTTGCTGTCTGAATACCAACACTGCTGGCAAGATGGGAAAAGCAAACATCTGGTGAAAATTCCACCCAGGCAGGGAATCCTCCCTGAATTCTGTACACAGCAAATCAATAAAACAATCTGAGGTGCTGAAGGCATTTTTGCTCTCTGTAATAAAAACATCTTTAATGAAATAAATCCCAAACATCCCAAGTTTTTCACTGTGGTTGTGTATGTTATGTTCTCTCACTTGACTCTCCAATTGTTTTTAGGCCTCTAAAACAGAAGGCAAAAATGGCTCAGAACAAACTGTACATTATTCCTTAAAAATCCTTGAGATTTTCTGCATATTCTGAATTCTGAAAGGTTTTTAAGGCAGCCACACTATCTCTCCTGGCTGGGAGATTAGATTTGACTGTGGGATGCTGCCTGAACACATCCAACACCCAGCGTTTTGGTTTTTTCTGCAGTAATTCCTCATGACAACAAAGATCTGTTTTGCCAAAAAAAAAAACAAAACCCTTTCCTGCTCTGCCACTACCCTGAATTCCTATTAAAGTCTGGATTCATGACTCAGAGGTTTTTTCCCAACCTTAATGATTCTGCGACTCTACAAATGAGCTGAAATTTGAGTCTGTCTATGCCCACTGACCTTGCCCACCAAAATATCTTTGTTCCCTGAAGTGCAGGAGAACTGGATGGAAAAACCATACCTTGAACACCTTGCAGAGTTGAGGGAAGTGTTTCCTGAAATCTGCAGTGAATGCTTTGCCTCCTTCACCACTCAAGCGACTGGAAGGAGCAGGAGGGAAAACAAACAATATTTACAGGTTCAAGACAGTGGACCTGACTTAACTTTCAACTTCTGACACACAGCAGCAGATTTTCCTGAAGGAAAGCAACAAAACACTGAAGGAGCAAAAATGCCAGCACAGGGTCTGACCCAGCAGCAAAATCCTGTGTTATAGTACAAAGTGAGCAATGACTCATTTTCTGCCAAAAGAACACTCAGAAAAAATTACAATTCAGCATGTAAACTTTAAATGGCTTGCTGCAAATTCGAAAAGCAGGAGCTAAAAAAGCACTTTCCTCAGGAGCAGCTCCAGAGTGCAGGAAAATCCTGGTGTGACAAGCAGCAAGGATGACTTTGCACATATGTGAGGAACATCCCTGCAGAAAAGCTGCAATTATCCCATAAAAGGTTTATCACCAGCTTCCCACTGCAAAACCCAAACCGTGCAGAGTTCAGTCGTCCAGGGACAACCTGAGGAACCTGTGCTGAATGCTTGCATCAGGAGGGTTTGTTTTTTTTTTTGCTGGCAGTTATTTCTAGAAACCTGTAAAATCTGGTATGTGAGTACTACAGTGTTAAACTCACTGCAGAACCTTAGGGAGGGCACTGAGAGAAACAGATCGTGCTTTTGCACGTGATAAAATCGGAGAGATGCAGGGAAAGGCATAACCTCATGGGGATGAAGCACCTTCCTGAAGGAAATGCAGTGAAAACAAGGCAAAACCCCAGAAACGCCAGCTATAAAAACTTCAACCTTCCAATCCTAAAGCAGCAAAGCTTTGTCATGAGAAGTAAGTTGTTATTATTTATCTTCGCACACCTCTGAGGATGGCCCGGGAAGCCAAGGGGACGGGGAGGCTCCGGGATGCGCGGAGCCCGCGGAGATGCGCTCCTTCCTCCCTCCCTCCTCTTCCTCCCCTGGCTCCTCCTTCCTCCCGGCCCCGCGTGTCTCCCACGCCGGCCGCAGCGCTGCCTCCCCGCTCCCAGCCAGGGCGGCACATGCCCGCTGCCATCGCCCCCCGAGCCCGGCCCTCGGGCCGCCCGCTCCCCGCTGCGGCAGCGTGCGCGTCCCGCCGCGCTCACCTGACCACGGTGAGGTGCGCGTCCGTCAGCTCTCCCGGCGGCGCGGCGGGGTCCTGCAGGGTGTGGAGCAGCGGGCCGAGGCTGGAGCCGGCGGCGGGATCGGGATGGGGGCCGGGAGCGCTCATGGCGACGCCGCCGCCTCTTCCTCCTGCTCCTCCTCCTCCTCCCCCCGGCGCGGCCGCCCCTCAGCGCCGCGCGCCTCCTGCGCTAAGATGGCGGCGCACGCGGGCGGCGCGCGCGGCCTGCGGCCAATGGCAGCGCGAGCCGGCGGTTCCCGCGCGCCCGCTGCGGCCCCGCCCCTCGCCGCTGATTGGCGGAGGCGCGGCGGGAAGGGCGGGGCCGCGCGGGGGGCGGGGCCGGCCGGGCGCTGAGGGCGCTGAGGGCGCTCGGCCGGAGCCCCCTGCACATGCCGGGACCGGGGAATAGCGGCGGAAAAGGGAGAAAATCCATGTCCGCCCCCTTAACCCTGCCCGAGCGTCCCGCCCTGAGCGCTGTTCAAACGCTCCCGGAGCTCTGGCGGGCGTTCCGCAGAGAGCCTGGTCAGTGCCGCGCCACGCTCTTCTTCTTCAAGCCTTTTCCCTAATTTCAGACCCAAACGTGCAGCTCCGGCCTCTCCCTGGCTCCTTGGCACGAGGTCGGAGCTGTAGGTCAGCTCAAATCCCTAATTAATGACTGGAAATGAACTCTAGCTCCGTAGTCGGAATTCCTTGAGCCCCTCAGGGGGTGGAATAGGAAATTCCCGGCCCTGGCAGCGAACCCAAATTTGTGGATCTGTGTCACCCCCTGTGCCAGCGGAGGTGCCCATCAGGAATGGCTCTCCTGGGTTTCTTCCCCAAAAAAATATCCCATGTGTTCCCTGCTTCTCATCCCTACCATCCCAGACCTGTCGCTTCCCAGTTAGAGAAAACAACAATAAAAACCCCACCCCGAGGTCATAAATAAAAATATTAACATTCTCCCCGTGCTTTTCCTTATTCTCTTCCCTATGGACAATGATGCTGGAAAATGGAAATGCTGCTGCACAGCAGGCACTGTGAACACAAGGTGGCAGGATTAAAAAGCACATTTTAAATAGACTTACATCCCAGGAATGTGGGGATATGAAACTCGCTTCATGGAGCACGAGTAAAGTGTTGGAAATAACCAGGAGAGAGGACCTACAATGTTGTTCTCCAGTACAGCCAGAAAACAGGATTGTATTCCCAGTGAGATGACAATAAAAGCCCAGAAATGAAATAAATTTAAACCATCGAGAATTAGAAGAAATAAAGCAAAAATGGGGCTGATTAGATCTTAAGATCATCCTTGTGCGAAACTGGGGATTTTTGATGGAGTTCCGAATGAGTTGGAGATGGGACCTCTGGGTTTTTTAGATGGTGTGATTTATTTTTCTTATCTTTTGCACAGGCAGGAATGGTGAGTCGGGCTCACACCTTCACTGCACGGCTCAGAAGGTCACAAGACCTTTAGTTATAAGATCTTTTAAAAATGTGTTGACCAATAAAACACTGCCAATGAGGATATTTATGATTTTGACTCAAATATTTTGTCTTATGGGCTCATGTGTTAGCTTCCTTATCAATCATGCTATGATACACAAACCTGCAGTGCTGCATTCCGAACTCCTTGTTACCTCTGGAACTACTTTTATTTTTCTGTATCTTAAATTCTAAACTTCTAAACTTTCCTCTTCCTAACTTAACGTGTCTCTGCATTAAACCATAAATCCACATTCTCACTCCTAACACCTAAGGCTAAATAAAGGTTTAATTCTAACCTTTGGCTTACAAACCCAAAGTTCTGAGAGTTCCCTGCATTTTGGGTTCCAACACAAAACCGTTCCTGATGAATTCAGAGGATGAGGAATATAAATGCTCCAAACAAAATGGAATTCACAGGAAAATTCTTAGTGGGCATTAGATTTCAGCAGAGCTGGAGTCAAGAAAACTCTCAGAAACAAAACTCATTAACTCCTTTAAATGAATAAAATTAATTATGTTTGCAAGAGACAAAAAAAACTTACTGCACATTTGGTGGGATAAGACCAGAGGTAGCTTTAATGCTGCTTCAGGTAAAAACATTTGGAGAAGGATTTAAATTCAGCAATTTCAACTAGAACAGTTGTAAATTATTTTAAATTCAGCAATTTCAACTAGGACAGTCATAAAGGATTTAAATTCAGCAATTTCAACTAGAACAGTTTTAAAGGATTTTAAATTCAGCAATTTCAGCTAGAACAGTCTCACAGGATTTTAAATTAAACAATTTCAAATAGAACAGTCAAAAAGGATTTAAATTCAGCAATTTCAACTAGAACAGTCCTAAATTATTTAAATTCAGCAATTTCAAATAGAATAATCTTAAATTATTCAAATTCAGCCATTTCAACTAGAACAGTCTTAAATGATTTAAATTCAGCCATTTCAACTAGAACAGCTTTAAAGAATTTCAGTTTAGGAATTTCAACTAGGACAGTCATAAAGGATTTTAAATTCAGCAATTTCAACTAGAACAGTCTTAAACCCGTGTAAACAAGGTCCAGCACCTCGGTGGTGTCTTCTGAACGTGCCTGGTGAGAAGTTCCTCCTGCTGCTTCCTCTCACCACTTTTATTCTCTTTACCAAGTCATTCTTTTCATTCTTTTGAAAGGACTTCATGCTCTGGATGAGGAAACCCTGACAGAACCCATGGATCTGCCGGGAAAACGAAAGTGTGGATCCAGCTGATGCTGTGCTCTTCCCAATCTTCTTCACCTGGTGCCTGCCAGGCCATCCGCAAGATGAATTTTTGTGTCTTTAAAAATGAGCTTACACTGAAGGCCCTTCCAGTTCAAGATAATCAGTTAATTAAAAACAAATAATAATAATAATAATGTGTAGAGAATAGTGGAAATAAAGCAACAGTCTGAAAAATAAATATGCGGAAATCAGGGGAGATAGAGAGAGACTGTTAAGTTTAAAGAGTCGTGACAGTCACACAAAAAGTTGGTTCAGTGAGAAATGAGGAGGAGCAGTTTAGATAGGAACAAAAAATATATAATTTTAAATATTTGACAGCAATGATTTAAAAAAAAAAAAAAAAAACCAATCCGTATATTTTATAATTTATTCCCTAGTGTATTTCCTTACCGAAACGCCAAAAAAAAAAAAGAAAAATAAAAAAGGAAAAGAGACCAAACAAAGGGCGGAGCGGCGGTCTCAGAGGATGCCGAATCTCCCGGAGACGAGCGCGGCGCGGGGCGCGCCGGAGGCGTTGCGGGCGGGCGGCGGCGGCAGGGCGGAGTAGCGCAGCTGGAAGCCGCCCGCGCTCACCGAGGCGTCGCTCAGGAACTTGAGCGTCATCACGTTCCCTGCGCGGAATATTTTTTCACATTTATTTGGGATTTTTTTTCATTTTTTTTCACATTTATTTGGGATTTTTTTTCTTTTTTTTCACCTATATTTTGGGAATTTTTCTTTATTTTAACTTATATTTGGGATTTTTTCTTTTTTTTTCACCTCTATTTTGCGGATTTTAATTTTTTTTCCACAGGTATTTTGGTGATTTTTCTTTTTTTCACAGGTATTTTGGGGATTTTTCATTTTTTCGCCTATATTTTCACGAATTTTCAATTTTTTCGCCTATATTTTGGGATTTTTTCATTTTTTCACCTATATTTTGTGGATTTTAATTTTTTTTTTCCCCACAGGTATTTTGGGGATTTTTCATTTTTTTCGCCTATATTTTCGCGATTTTTCATATTTTTCGTCTATATTTGGGGGATTTTTTCATTTTTTTCACCTCTATTTTGCGGATTTAAATTTTTTTTCCACAGGTATTTTGGGGATTTTTAATTTTTTCGCCTATAGTTTTGTGGATTTTCATTTTTTTCGTCTATATTTGGGGGATTTTTCATTTTTTTCACCTCTATTTTGGGTGAGTTTTCATTTTTTCAGCTATATTTTGCAGATTTAAATTTTTTTCCCACAGGTATTTTGGGGATTTTTCAATTTTTCGCCTATATTGCCGCGATTTTTCATTTTTTCGCCTATATTTTCGCGATTTTTCATTTTTTCGCCTATATTTTTGCGAATTTTCATTTTTTTGTCTATATTTGGGGGATTTTTCATTTTTTTCAAATTTTTTTGAGGGGTTTTTCATTTTTTTCACCTGTATTTTGGCGATTTTTCTTTTTTTTACCTATATTGTCGCAATTTTTCTTTTTATTTGCCTATATTTGGGGAATTTTTCTTTTTTTTCACCTATATTTTCACGATTTTTCATTTTTTTTCACACGTATTTTGGCAGATTGTAACTTTTTCACATCTATTTTGGGAATTTTTCTTTTTTTTTCACCTCTATTTTGCGGATTTTAATTTTTTTTTCCACAGGTATTTTGGGGATTTTTAATTTTCTCACCTATATTTTCACGAATTTTCATTTTTTTCGCCTATATTTGGAATTTTTTCATTTTTTCACCTATATTTTGAGGATTTAAATTTTTTTTCCACAGGTATTTTGGGGATTTTTCATTTTTTTGTCTATATTTTCGCGATTTTTCTTTTTTTTTTGCTTATATTTGGGGAATTTTTCAGTTTTTCACCTCTATTTTGAGGATTTTAATTTTTTTTCCGACAGGTATTTTGGTGATTTTTCATATTTTTGCCTATATTTCAGGGATTTTTTCACTTTTTTCACTGATATTTGTGTGATTTTTCATTTTTTTCACCTGTATTTTGCAGATTTTAATTTTTTTTTCCACAGGTATTTTGGTGATTTTAAATTTTTTTTCAGATATATTTTGGGGGATTTTTCATTTTTTCACCTGTATTTTGGGGGATTTTTCTTTTTTTTTCACCTATATTTTCGCGATTTTTCATTTTTTTCGCCTATATTTGGGAAATTTTTTTTCACCTTTATTTTGGGGGATTTTACTTTTTTTCAGATACATTTTGGGGGGGTTTTAATTTCTTTCACCTATATATTTGCGATTTTTCTCTTTTTTTTGCCTATATTTTTGGGATTTTTTACTTTTTTCACCTATATTTTGGGGATCTTTCATTTTTTTCACCTCTATTTTGGGGCATTTTTCTTTTTTTTTTTTGACCTCTATTTGGGCGATATTTCAGTTTTTTTCACCTATATTTTGGAGGACTTAATTTTTTTTTTACCTACCTAATTTCTTTCAGATATATTTTGGGGGATTTAAAATTTTTTCACATTTAGTTTGGGTTTAAAATTCTTTTCAGATACATTTTTGGGGATTTAAATTTTTTTTTTCATATTTATTTTGGGATTTTAACTTTTTTCAAATTTTTTTTTTTGAGGTTTTAAGTTTTTTTAGGGAACACTTCCCTCCAATTAAGCTGATTGACATTTATTTCGAAATAATTAAGTGGCTTTTTAATTTCCCACAAAGAGTGAAAATAAATTACCTGTGCTAATGATGTCATCTGGCAGCTCATCTCCACAAAACCTGGGGGAAAAAATGAAATATTGATTAAAGGAATTAAGGGAATTATGGCACAGCCCTGCTCCATGGGGCTCAAGGGGATATTAAATATATATATAGTATATTTATAATATGAACTTTATATTAAATAATATTACATTAATATTTAATATATTTATTATATTTCATATATTTAGAATATAAATTGATTTAAGAATATTATTTTATTTAATTGCAGTTCTATTAAAGCAATTTCCTAAAGAAATTTTTTGCATCATCCCATGGTAAGATTGGAAGCAGTTTTCAATGTCTGCAGGAATTAAATGGAAAAAGTGAAAAAAACAATTTCACAAGAGGTTGAGGAAAGGGAAAGTGAGCCAAGACTAAGAGAGGAACAACAGTGCCAAAAAAAATCAATTTAAATTTCTGTAAAAGCAAAAATGGACTCAGTCCTTGCTTTGCTGCAGGTGATTTGCAGAGAAGGTGTGAAAAGTGGCAGAAATTGGGTTTTTTATCACTTTTTCTGCTTTGTTTTTTGGAAATATTACCTTGATTTTCTGGAAAAGATTACTTTAATTTTCATTCCAAATTCTGGAATAATTCCAAATTCCAAATAAATCCAATTTTTACTTCATACAACAAAAATATGGCTGATAAAAGGTAAACAAAACAATCATGAGAAAAAAAGAAGTGAGAATTAAAAATAGGAGAGGTGAAATTCAACCCTTGTTCTGATATTGTTGCAAAATAACTTCAGCAGATGGCAACTCCAATTAAATATATTTTTGTTAACAGTTTAACACCTCTCTCAATTAAAAGAAACAAAAACATACAAATACTTGAGACTTCTTGGAGAATTGGGATGAGCAGGAACAAAAAAGTCTTGCAGATTGAGGAGAAAAATAATTTATAAAAATAACGTAAAAAATTATGAAAGTTCAAAAAAATAAGAAGCATTTTAGAGAAAAATAATTTATTAAAAAAATAGAAAAATAATTTTTTTAATGTCTTTGGTAGCAATGACTCCTTCAGACTTCTACAGCATTCCAAAAATCATTTTATTCATGTTATTAATTTATATTGATATATTTTATGCATATTTTTGTATTTATAATATATAATATTTAAATATATAATATATAGTATACTATATTATATATATTATATGGTATATATATAATATAGTATATTATATATACTATACAATAATCATGTATTGTGCATATTATTATAATGTAAAATATAAAATATATATTATAGAATGTAGAATATAGACTATATAGTTTATAGTATACTGCACTATATCTATTACATGGTATATATAATATATATACTATACAATATATCGCTTATTGTGTATATTAGTATATATTATAAAATGTAAAGTATATATTATAGAATATAGAATATCTAGAATATATAGTCTATAGTTACTATACTATATATTATATGACATATATATACTATATTATATATAATATAGTATATATAGTATACTATATATACTATGCTATATACTATATATGTCATATACTATATATTTTGTATTGCATTTTGTATATTATATATTTTATATATTATATATTATATATAAAATATAAAACAATATATTATATATAATATATTACATATATACTATATATAGTATATATAGAATATACTCTATATAGTATACTATATATACTATGCTATATACTATATATGACATACTATATATTTTATATTGAATTATGTATGTTATATATCATATATTTATTACGTATTATATATACTATAGAATGTATAATGTATTATCTATAATATATCATATATATCATATATGACATATATACTATATTTATAGTATATATACTATACTATATATAGTATGCTATACTATACTATATATAGTATAGTATGCTATATACTATATATGTCATATACTCTTTATTTTATATTGCATTTTGTATATTATATGTTATATATTATATATACTATAGAGTATATAATGTATTATCTATAATATATAATATGCTATATAGTATATATTTTTATGTATTATATATATTATATATA
>QUSF01000012.1:19688412-19721656 GCA_003676055.1 Chloebia gouldiae | reverse complement strand
ACCACCTTTGGGATCACCTAAACCAACTAAACCATCCTAAACCATCCTAAACCACCCTAAACCACCTTTGAGAGTCACCTAACGTGTTTTTTTTTTGTTGTTTTATACCATAAACCCACATTCTCACTTCTAACACCTAAATTTGGAAGCCCTTTTCTAAGGATTCAGATCAAATTTTGCCTTTAATTCTAAATTTCAGCTTGCAGACCCACAGTGCTGAGAATTCCCTGCGTTTCAGATTCCAGCACTTCTGGGAGGGCCACGCCGAGGAGGGAATGCAGAGCCCCAACCGAGGCTGGGCCCTGCTGGGGCAGGGCTGACTCACGTCTGCCCCAGATGATTTTGGGTGTTTCCCCCTCCAAACAACAGATCAGGTTTTTAAAACACCTTTTTCACTGGGGGTCGTGTGGAGAAGAAGAGGCTCCAAGTATGGAAACGCATCCAGAGGGGAAGGATCCCATGAGGTTTGGCAGCCCTGCCTGGATTTATCCATCTGCTTTTCCTCTTTGCTTGGATGCCTGGTGCTTCAGTGAAAGCCAAAAAGTGATGCAGAAATGGTGGTTTTTGGGAAAGAATTGATTTAATATTTACATTTATGGCTTAGACCAACAAGAAAAATCACTATTTATGTATTTCTTGTTGGAGAAAGTCTTGTATGGATATTTATGGATACCTTGTTGTTTAGACACAAGATTTCTAAATTTTTCACATATTTGTTGTACTTAAGGAAAGACAGAAGAATTTTTAATGATATTTCCCAGCTTTTTCTGTCCCTTATAGGCTTCAGATGATGCAATTTTAGAAGAATTTGATAACGTGAGAACTTCTTGGCCAATGATGTTGCTATTTACTGTCCCAGGGTTAAGTTAATCTTTGAGGGGGGATTTTCTCTTAGAACTAAAGATTTTTAAACCTTCTCTCCTTTGTCTTGTAATAGAATTCTCCTTGAAACAGATTCCCATTTTTATCAGCAACATCAATGGGAGACAAGAATGGATCATTGTGTGTAGTGGTGCTTTGGTTTAGAAAAAGCAAACAAGAACCTCCACGTGAAAGCTGAACAAACCCCAAACATTTGGGATTATTAAGAGCAGATGTGAGCAGAGAAGAATGGATTCACTCATAAAAAAACCTGAACGTTTGCCAAGTGCAAATATTTGAAGTCCTATAGTGACAGTTGCTCTGGAGAAAAGAGTTGAACCTATCAACATTTAAAATGTATATACTGGAGAGGTATAAGATAGGTATAAAATTAACACGTGTCTCAGGGATGTCCTTCTGTGTTTCCAGTTTGAAACGACAGAAATCCAGTCAAAAAGGACAAAATGTTGTAAACAGAGTGTTCAGTGGTACTGAGGAGTAGGTAATGGGGTAGGGGGGTGCCAAGACAAACAGGCTCCAAGGATTGCCAAAAAAGCTCTGAAAATTAAAAACAACTTGCAGCTCCAGCCAGGGCAAAGCCAACTGCAGCAGCTTGGGGGGTTTATGAAAATATGAACGTTCAAGTGCAACATTAATGTATGCAAAGGGTCAGATGTACAGAATTTAGGCCTTTAGGAGCACAGGTAGGAGATGGGACATTTGTTCCTTGAGTATTAAATAGACACCAAATAATCAAAGGTTTAAAAATTATGTCCTTTCACAATATGTATTATATATTATTTCTTTCTTTATATATCATCTATGTGTAAATATATAAAATTATAAATATTTATTTGCTGCTGGAGAAATGTCCTTTAGGAATAAGTCAGGTTTTCAAAGGACCTCTTTCACTTAAAATGACTTTGACAAGAAGATGCCTTAAGCAGGAAAATGCATCCAAAATTAAAACATCCAAGGGGATTTGGCAGGCCTAATGTAATATGTATTTATACAACATATCTTATGGTTTTATAGATATAAAAATAAAAATATTACTGCCTGGCAGATGTCCACGAAACATCTGGGATTTACATTGCAGGAATTTTTAAAGCATTTTATATTAATTATTTTCACAATGGTGAAAGGAAGGTTGGAGTTGAATCACTGGTGAGCATTCAAGCTCGTGGAGACAATTTTTGGGAAAAAGACTCTCTGTTCTAGGATTTTAGTGCAATAAATATTCCTGTAAGCTCCTAAGCTTTAAAAATAGGGAATTTTAAGAAATTCTCCCATGTGTGAAATTGTAGAGATAATTACTTGTGCCTACAAAGGCATAAATAAACTGCAAGTAATAATTACTTCTGAGAAAGGAATAATAACAATTCCTTTCATCCCCTAAGCTGTCCATAGGCGGGTTGGGAGTTTTCTGAAGCAAAATATTGCCATGAGTTTGGGAATGAGAAATTGAGAAAATGATAATTTAGATAGGTCCATGAATACTTTGGGAAAAATGGTCTTTTTAACCATCATCCAAATGTCTCCTGCTCTGTGTTCTTGATGTATTGTTCCTGATATTCCTGGTGGATGGATTTAAAAAGGAATTTATAAGCCCCAGGATGGAATTGGATAGCCCAGCACTCCATCATTCCTCCCTAAACTCTGCACTTTGGAAAAGCTGGGGGGCACTAAACTCCTTGGGTGTTTTTTCCAGAGGAATCCAGAATCACCAAGGTTGGAAGAGACCTTTAGGATCATGGGATCCAACCATAAAAACACAGCTGTGGAAAACACGGAAAGATCTGGAATGCAGGGAGAAAGCAAAATCCCTGAATTTCCAGGAGCTGCCTGTTCAGGCTCTCTCTTCCACTCTTTCCTTGGGATTCCTTGAGCCTGACACCTTCCAATGCCTTGGGATGCAGAATTCCAGCACTGCCAGCAGCTCCTTCCACAAAAACCAGGCTAAGAGCTGCTGTCCTCTTCCTGTCCCACCATGGGACCAGGTGTCCAGCCACACTGTGAATCCCAGCTGGACAATGGTCACCTAGGTGAGGAAAAGGATGATCATCAGGACAAACCCCTGCCTGTGCCATCTCCTGGGCTGCTCCTCCAGGAGATCATCACCAGGTTCCTGGACTCCTCACTTGGGCTGGTATTCCAAAGTTTGTGGCTGAATCCAAGGATTCTCCACAGGGATCATCCAGATGTGATCTCATCAGCCAGGACACTGCTATGGTGGTGGTGGAATCTGTCCTTGGTCAGGCGGTCACCTCTGGCTTAATGGAAACCAAGCACCAAAATCATCTGCTTTGCAGTTTGAGGCTGAATTCCTGCTGAGTCCCAGCGAGATGGATTTGTGATAACTCCCTGGGAGTGGTCTCAGCAGCATTGCCCGAAATGTCTGCAACACTCATTTAAAAGGATGTCCACAGTTTAGGACAAACCCCTCCCTGTGTCACGTCCTGCTCTCCCAGCACAGCCATCACCAGGTTCCCCCCTCCTCACTTGCTGTGGTATTCCAAAGTTTGTAGCAGAATCCAGGGATTCTCCACAGGGATAATCCAAATATTATCTCATCAGCCTGGACACCGCTATGGTGGTGGTGGAAGCTGTCCTTGTACAAGGTCAGAACCTCCAGCTCCACAAAAATCAAGCTCACACACAGATGTGTTTGCAGTTGGAGGCTGAATTCCTCCTGAATCCCGGCGAGATGGATTTGGTGATAACTCACTGGGAGTGGTCTCAGCAGCATTGCCCAAGATGTCCCTTCATGTCTGCAACACTCATTTCCCACCCCTGCCCATGGATTTTCTCTGCTGTTCACTCCAGCTGCTGAGAAAATGAACTTGCTGTCTTTTCCTAATGACTCAAGATTTTATCACCTTTTTTTCGGGTACTCTTAATTTATTTATTGTAGTGTGATGTGTGAGATCTCTGTCAGCATTGCCCAACTTTGGTGAAGGGTTGGGCTGTGGGTTTCCTTCTATCCATGGGCATGATTCCCATCCTGTGGGCTCGGGAGAAGCCAGCTGCTGTCTCTGGCATGGCCTCACACATGGAGTTCCACAATTGCAGCATCCAGCGGTGCCAACTCATGCTCCTGGCATTGCCTCCTAATCCTGGAAATTCCTGCTTGCACAACTTGCCTGGAAATGGGTTTATAAAGTATGGATTATTCCGTCTTCTTCTGAAATAATGCTTGGAATTTCTCCTCTAGGTGGTCCCACTCAGCATCTTCCCTAGGGAATGACCTGCTGGAGGTGTGGGCTTCCAAAGGAGGCAATCCCAGCTTTTCAGCCTGATCATTTACTCAGTAAATTATTTGCTGTGGGTAACTCACACTTTCCTCTTCTCATCATCCTGTGCTTCAGATATTTCTTTATTTCCTGTGCCTGTGAGCCACTGTCTCCTTCCCAGATTATCCTGGCCTGTGTGGGTTTTTTTTATGGAGTTGGAATTCCCCTTCCTTTACTTCTTTTTAAAGTCTATTTTCTCTCCTATCTTTCTGATTATGAAATAAAATGGAATATCCCATCCTATGGTAACATTGCTCCATTAAAGTCATTTTGACATGACTGTGGCCTCAACCTCCTCTTCACACATTTATTAAAACTCTCCTTTGCTTTGTTCGCACACTTGGCAGGTTGTGACTGATCACATTTTATTTTTATAACATTTATTTGTCTTTATTTTTCATGCTCTGCCTGTGCTTCTCTTAATCTGCCAGCTTGAGAGCCATTAGAACTCTTCACTCCTAAATAACAATTCCAAAGGCAAACCCATGCCCTTCAGCAAGAATAATTCCATTGTACAAAAGCATCCACAAACTCGAGTTCTTTTAAATCAACACCACATCCAAAGTGTCAAAAATGGATCAAAATAAACCAGCTAATTGCTCTTAAACATTCCCAGTCACTCTGAGGCTCCAGCAGCTTGTGGATGGAAAACATGAATTCCCTGTTATTTACAATAGAATTAATTAATATTCCTCTGATATTTATCTTGCCCAAGAGTAAATAGTATTAAACACCACTCCAGGCACTGTGGAAAAAAAAAATATCAGTGGAATAATAAATAGAAGATTATATTTCTTGCCACTTGAAGATGAAAAGGTAAAAGAAGAATTCTTGCAGCTCTCACAAAATAACTGAAAAGGATTTCTCTTCTCAGTGTGTGGGGTTTTTAAACAGCACCAAAGTGCCCCAGTGGGGTATGAATTACTGCATTTAAAGATGGATATGCACAAGTTTACAATTTTAGGCAAATTTTGCACTGTCACAAACCCAGTGTGGCTGGCTCAAGTGACAAACTGGGCCAAAAGCAGGAGGGGAATTCAGCCTGAATTCAGAATCTTGGAACAAGAGGTTCTTTAAGGTCCCTTCCAACCCAAGCCTTTCTATGATCCCATGACCTCAAAATATTCAAATGCAGCCTTAGAAAAACTGATAATCAAAGGTTTTCCTTGATATCATTGCCACAATGGACTACCCTAATGAAAATCAGATTAATTCTTGTTTCCTTCTGTTTTATTCCAGTTTTCCTAATTTTTTTTCATGTTCATGCTTCCATCCTGGTGGAACATGTGTGGAGTTTGACACACAGTGGTTTGCAGACCAGATCCAGGTCTTTTCCAGGAATCCCAGCCCAACCTGAGCAGATTTCCAAAGCTCCCAGCTGGCAGTGTCCCGTCTCTCTCTTCCCTGAATAGCAGCAGCTGCATCCCATTAAAAAAATCAATATCCCCAATTTAGAGCAGGGTGATGAGAGCACAATGAATCATCTTCCCCCAGAAGCTGGTGATACAAATTTACCAAAATTTACTGTCTGTGGAATATCCTAGGCTTTGATGCAGGATTCCTCCTGCCAACACACTCATCCTGGGAAAGGTAATTCCTGAGGAATTCAATATATTTCAATATAGTTTCTTACTTTCCAAAACAGCTTTTTACCCAACTTTTTTTTTTAAAAAATTCTCCTCCCTAAGACTTACTCAGTTTTGTGCTGTGAAATAGTAAAACCACAAATTCATTCAGTGAATTTTAAGATTGTGAACAACATCAGAGTATATATTCAGTGTTGAATTAATGTGAAACTTGTCAGATCTAAACCAGAAAATTAAGGATTAGGAGCCCCTTCACAGGAGGCTCTTGCCTTCCTTCACAGACTCCTGTCTGTTCAAACCAAGACACAGCTTCTCAGAAATGACCTTGCCTCACCACTCATGAGTTTTTCCAGGAATGTGTCGAGGACAAAGCTTTAGAACCCTGGGATTATTCTCATTCCTAGAAATATCTACATGAGCAATTCCAACGTCTTAACTTGCACATATTCACTTTTTCATTCATCTCAGCTGCACCATGGTTTCCATTTCAGACTTCCTCTTTGCTTGACACTCAGTAAATGTTGAGAAGAATGGATTGTATAAAATAATTTTGGGGAATTAAAAAAACCCAAACAAAAAACAAAAAATGGGGGAAACTGTCACAACTGCTTTCAAAAATCATTTCTAAAGACTGAGGCACTTATTTAAATATTACCAGAAAGAACATCTTGATAGTTTTCATTCAGAGTCATATTCTTTCAGAAATCCTACAAAAAGAAAATGTGGAGGTTTTTTTTCATAGGATCATGGAATTCCAGAGTGGTTTGGTTTGGAAGGGACATGAAGACCATGGGCAAGGACACCTTCCACTATCCCAGGTTTCTCCAAGCCCTGTCCAACCTGGCCTGGGACACTGCCAGGGATCCAGGGGCAGCCACAGCTGTGCCAGGGCCTGCCCACCCTCCCAGCCAGGAATTCCCAATCTCCCATCCATCCCTGCACTCTGGCAGTGGAAACAATTCCCCGTGTCCCACAGAATGATGCTTTTGTCAGGCACATCTCCACACCTGCTCTCCTGCTTTCCCTGCCCTCTCATTTCCATCTTCTCAGCACAAAACGGGCTGCACTTGGAATTCATTCTCAATAAACCACTACTCCTCCCGGCCACACCAACAGTGTCACTTGCAATGAGTTTAAATTCATTATTTCATTAACATGCAGTGATTTTCCAAAGGACAGGAATGGGATTCAGGCCTGCCAATGTGCATCCCAGATGATTCCTTCTGCGCTGTTTGCTTCCAGCAGCCGTGCTGGGATTCATTCCTGGCCCAGGGCATTGCCTCATAGCGCTGCTTCCCGGGACACACAGCCCAGGGAAGCTGGAACATCCCCAGCTCCTGCTGGAATCCTTCCTGGGAACCATGGAGATTGGTAAAGAGAGTTCATTTCATCCTTCTGCTTGTGTTGGAAAGGCAACTGCACATTTACGAGGCAGGTGTTGACACCTAAACTCAGGGTGTTCCTTGTCAGGTCTGTTTTCCTCCTTTGCCTTGCTAGAAATAAAAAGGGTTGAGAAAAGGATTGGGTTTGTGCTACCTACTCTGTTGGCCCCTTAAAACACAATTTGGAAGCTGTGCTGGGTCTCTTGGCCCTCACCAGAGGAGATGAAGCCCTGTCCTGTTACCCTTCACCCTCACCGAGCTGACCCCGCCGCACGTCACCAGGATGGGCTGGGGTGGAGGAACGAGCCAGATAAACCCAGCTTGAGTCTGGCTTAGCTTTGAAGCTGGTTCATTTCCCACCCTGGACTGGCTGCATGTTTCAGGAGAAACAGGGACTTGAAGGATTGGAAACTTCTTGAGGGATCCGTGTGTTCTTGGAGTCTCGTTGGCATCAAGGTCTGATAACTCCAGATTTTGGTGCCTCAGCAGTGAGATGCAGAAGTCATATCCTGATGGATTTTGATGGTGCTTTATGAAGGCTTAGTCATCACCTAGAGATCCTGAGAACACCATAAATGGAAGGTCCCAATCTGCTCCTCAACACTGGCACAGCAGCAAGGACAGAAAGATTTCTTTGCTTGCCTGAGGTCTGTAGGGTTTTCTCCTCAGTAATTTAGTGGGGATTCTTGAGGATGGGAGTTGGTACAGCAGTCACCATGATTGTGTCTTGCCTGTGTGACAATGTGCAGCTCCTTAAAGAAGAACCTGGAAATTTATTTCCTTTTCCCCAGGTACTAATAAAATACAAAAGCACCACAAACTACAAAAAGCCCATTTTCCAGACTCTGAAAATCCTGGAGATGAGCAGGGAAGACACCACTAATCCCCAGGTATCTAATTTCCATTTACTTTCCTCTTTGAATCTGTTGTAAAATAACTCAAATTTTCTCCCTCTGAAGGTAATTCCATGAGATTCTTAAGTGAGCTATGGTCAAACAGTTTTGGTACCAACAAAAGGTACCTTATGGCTGTGAAACTTGCTCCAGCTTATTCAGAATATTTCTTGCTGCAGATGAGTCCTGATCATGATTTTCTTTTCAAGTTTCCAGTTCCTGGGCTCATCCAGAGTTTTTCAGGCTCCTGAAGAGCACGTTTGGAATCAATGAAGCAGCTCAGAGAGCTGTGAAGCTTCTTGTACTCCATGCTGTATTTTACTCCTCCATTTTCCCCTTTAGCAGAACTCCTCAGAGTTATGAAATCCACACTTTTCCCTTTACTCCACTTCACACGAGGCTAACACCATAAATCCACAACACCCAGACAAGCACTAAGATGTCAACTCCAAGTCAACCCCATTTCAGCTAAGGAACTTGGCCCAGGTCAGCATCTCCAATAAATTTCCTTTACCAAACAAGCACAAACACATTGTTCAGCTCAAATCCCAAAGCTGGCCGTGTAACCAGGCTGACGTTGCTCGTTCCCTGGAGCTCAGGGAAATAAAGCTCCTTCAGATCCCAACATGACCACGGTCACTGGAGAGCAGCCCACCACTCTGACATTTGAATGTGAAAATCTGCAGGGCTTAGGTCATAACAGAACCACCTCCTCCTCCCTGGCTACTCCAGCAGACCTCTCCCTTTTACTCATTGGTAACAAGCTTTGTGTTTATAAAGCAATAGTAAACATTGTCAGCCATTGTCAAGGCAGAAAATAATAATAAAAACAATAATAATAAACTCTCAAACACAGGGGCAGATTTTCATCCACTTATTTGGAAAAACAGATAAGGACTTTGGAAGCTGCCATAACAATCATGATGTGAGTAAAACTCCCAGTGCAGTCAGTGGCATGAGGTGATCACTATCCAAGCAGGGGGCAATCCAAGATCCCCTTTGTGGAGCCAGTGAAAACAGAAATTCTGAAGCCTTTAATGTGGCTGCTCCAGCCCAGACCTCCTCGAGTGTGCTCACAGAGCCCGACCAGTTCCACCACAGAGCTTCGCTGTTATCCAGCTCTGTCTGCTTTTCCTCCAAAAGTAGAGTCCACATCTGCAAAGTGACAAAGTCAGCGTTTACACTTTCCCCAACTATTCGGCATATTTTGAATTTTTGAGGATTAATGTCGCGAACAGTCAGTGCTGTTTGACTGCAACCCAGACAAAATCCTTTTGCCAATGAGTACAAGTCAGTGAACAAGTTTTGAGGGGAGCATTAAAGGCCTGTCAGCTTACTTTGAAAGGAAATCTGAAAGGAAATCTGAAAGTAATATATTTCATTTTTCTGCTCAGTCTAGGATATGGATTCTTTCCTTTAGTTATCTATGTGGAATCATGGAATGGTTTGAATTGGAAGGGATTTAAAGATCCCATTCCACCCTTGCCATGACAGGGACATTTTCCGCTGTCCCAGGCTGCTCCAAACTCCTTCCAGCCTGGCTTTGGGCACTTCCAGGGATCCAGGGGCAGCCACAGCTGCTCTGGGAATTCCAGCCCAGCCAGGAATTCCCAATTCCCAACCTCCCACCCATCCCTGCCCTCTGGCAGTGGGAGCCATTCCCTGGCTCCTGTCCCTCCATCCCTTGTCCCCAGCCCCTCTCCAGCCTTTTCCCCTCCCTCGGATGAAAACCCAGCGCCTTCTCTTCCTCAACACGATCACCACCGGGTTTATTTTTCCCAGAAATCTGGGTTTATTTTCCCCAGAAACCTCCTCAGAGGTCACATTTCTGCGACAAGCTGACACGCGGTTCTCCAGAATTCTACACATTCATTCCTTGGGACGCGGCACCTCCATCCCCAAGCGCCCTTTCCGTCCGGGCTGCTTGTTGCCACAGAAGGAAACCTTATAACACACCACGTAATTCTAGCGAATTGCAAGTAAATAAAAGCACGGATTTAGCAGAGCCCGCTCGGTTGGCGCCATGGATTCCCCGGGCCGGGCGAGCGGCGGGGCGAGCGCCGCCCTCACGCCCGCCCTGAGGGCGCTGCGCCCGCGCCCTTTCCCCGCCTCCGCCCGGCATTTCCCCGTTTTCTCCTCGTTCGTGCCGGGCCGCCTCATCGGGGCTCGGCCGAGACGGGCAGGGGCGGCGCCGGCTCGGCTGGGACGCGGCGGGACACGCCCCGGTGTGAGGGGCCGGCCTGCCTCCGTCCCGCCCTGCCCGCGAAGCGAAAGCGAAAGGCGGCCCCGGGAGGCTGCGGAGGTGTCCGGGGAGCCGCTCCCAGCCCGGCACGGCTCGGCACGGCTCAGCCCGGCACGGCCCGGCACGGCCCGACACGGCTCAGCCCGGCACGGCACAGCACAGCCCGGCACGGCTCAGCACAGCCCGGCACGGCTCAGCACAGCTCAGCCCGGCTCAGCTCAGCCCGGCACAGCCCAGCACGGCTCAGCACAGCTCAGCCCAGCCCAGCCCGGAGCTGAGCGGTGAGGGAAGCTTCGGCTCCCTTGGAGCAGTCGTGGAAAAACCAAGGGCAGCCATTGTTCATTTATGCTTTCACTTTCTTTTTCTCTCTTTTTATTTATTTTTTATTTTAATTTTTTTTTCACCCAGGAAACTGTAAGGAAATTTCCGAAGAGAGGGATTCCAGGGGACCCCCGCCACCTCCGTTTTCCTCAAGCCTCCCGAGTGAAGGCGGTGTGTCGGCTCGGAATCCAGGTGAGGATTCCCAGAATTTGGGCTGCTCCTGCTGGCATTTCCTGCTCAGAGAGGGTCAGACCTGTGGAATATCCACCCTAAACCTTGGAGGATCAAAGCTCGCCCCCGCAGCCACAGGTTGGCTCGGGAGCCTTTGCACTGACCTTGGCATCTCCTCCTGGTCGGTGGCCTGGGAGCTCCCCCAAATTCCTTTTTATCCACAACCACAAAATGCTGTGGCAGTGGATTCTGAATTTTAAGTGATCTGCTGCATGGAAGGGTTTCCATTTGTGTTCAGCAGGTTCTGTAGAATCCTAGAATGGTTTGGGTTGGAAGGGACATTAAAACTCACCCAGTGCCACGGCAGGGATGCCTCCCCCTGTGCCAGGCTGCTCCAAACCCCATCCAGCCTGGCCCTGGGCACTGCCAGGGATCCAGAAACAGCCACAGCTGCTCTGGAAATGCATTCCAGCTCCTCCTCACCCTCCCAGCTGGAATTCCTTCCCAATATCCTACCTGTGAAAAACGCTAATTACTTGGTTTTTAAAATTTTAAAAGTTTACTAATAATAAAATGGTTATAAAAATAATAGTATACTTAGAGTAATAAAATTTAGAGTTAGGACAATTATAAGACAATAAAAAGTAAAGAATTATGGACGTTTGGATGCTCTTGGATACTAAGGTATGAAAAGCATAATTTGTGAACAAAGGAATTACCTTTAAAATAATATACTTGTTGCATATTTATATATCTTTTAGGGTTATGCATACATTTTATTCTAAACAAGAAAACTTGGTTGTATGTTAAGTGTTTTTTTTAATCTTTTGGAGTCTTTGAGTTTGAGTAAGGGTCGAAGAAATCAGCTTCTTCTGATAAGAAGCCATAATTTTTTTTTCTTTTGGAAGATTTAGATGTTCTTCAAAGTGAGTATTTTATTTTTTAAAAAAAACTTCCCCCACATATATAGTTTTTATTTTAACATTCTGTTGTTAAAACTACATTTAACACACTACGTAAGAGAATTAATACAGCATAACTTTCTAACATTACACCTATAATATTCATTGTAACATTTGCGAAAAACCAATCATAAAATGTGCATTTTTCACACCACCCAAATCTCTTTCCCACTGCGAAGCCATTCCCTGGCTCCTGTCCCTCCATCCCTTGTCCCCAATTCCTCCCCAGCTCTCCTGGAGCCCCTTTGGGCCCTCTCTGAGGTCTCCTTTTCTCCAGGCTCCCAAGCACAGAACTCACAGGCTGTGATTTATTTTCGGATTTTTCTTTTCTGCAGAATATTGCAGCCACAGAAACAAAACAGAGATTTTTCTCTCCCTTTGGGCTTTGTAATTTCCCTGCCCTTGTGAATTTGTGCCCTGAATTTCAATTCTGAAATGGTTCTTTTATCACCTTTCCTGATATTACCTTTGTGTAACAACACAAAAGTAGCATCAAGGTAAATACACAACTGCCAGAACAGCAGAGTTGAGCTGTGCACTGCAGAATTCCTCACATCTCTCTGGCTTTTATTTCCTTGTAAGGAAGGAGGCTTCAGATATCCAATATCTGCCACTTTTGCTTATGGAATTACACATTTTTGTTTAAAAACTCTTTCAGCACAGCTTCTGGTATTCCTGATATTCTGTTGCACAAAAAAATCCCCAAACAATACACACAATGCTGTCATTTTTTCTCCTCTTCCCTCAGGTTTCCATGGATTTTACAAGTCCCCCATTATCTCTACAAGACAATGGTTTTGTAAGTATTCCCTGATGTGCCTGCGAGTAAAATCTGTATTTGACTTTTGTATCTCTGACTGAAAGTTTGTGCTGCCACTGCCTCTGCTTGTCTCACTTTCTTCCACCCTTTAAGACTTGGGACATTCCCCATTTCCACCTGCTGTTTCCATAGGCAGAATCCCATTCCCAAGATTCTGCATCCCAGATCCTCGCAGAACTTTCTGTCCTGCCTCTCTTGCTCCTCTGTCTTTGTGGAGGATTTCCAGGGAATTTCCCTTCTCCTGGGATTCAGCTCCAGCAGTGCACAAGTGCTTTGAATGGGATTTTCCCTGGGGTTTCTTGTGTTTTCTTGGTTATTGTTTTCCTTCTTTCAGGATGGAAATTGTCATGTCAAACCATTTTTTTTTTTTGAAAAGAACAGGCATCCTTTTTCTTATTATCTTCCAGCTGTTGGCATGTGCATCCTTTTTATTCCCTGCACTCAATCCCTGGAGTGAAGGAATATTTTTCCCATTGTAACTAAGTCACAGATGGGTATTTCCCTGTTGCTTAATTTGAACCTGGAAGGAACATTTTATTTTTTATGATTTTTAGGAAATACCCAGCATTACCAAGAGAACTGACAGGATCATCTCATTCAGATTTTTTCCATGGATTATCTAATTTAGACCCTTTCCATGCCTGAATTTCATGGTTCCCGTCCAGCCTTTACATAAAATTGAGTAAAAAGGGAGGGAATATTTCAGCAGATCTTTTTGGATTTTTTTTTCCTGCAGAATATAGCAGCCATAGAAACAAAACAGAACATAGATTTTTCTCTCCCTTTGGGCTTTGTAATTTCCCTGCACTTGTGAACTTGTGCCCTGAATTTCAATTCTGAAATGGTTCTTTTATCACCTTCCTTGATATTACCTTTTATTATCCATTCTCCCTGAGCATGGAAGATCAAAATCCCATTTTTGCTTTTATTTTTTTTTTATTGACACCTCCTCCTGGAGGAGCTGCTGAGAAACATTTGTGGCTTTGAGGGGCTTAGTTCTGTGTGGAAGAACATGGAGACAACTTGATTCATTTTTTAGCTAAATATTACCCTGTGCATTTTAGCAGTTGGATAATTAGCAAATAATAATGGCTGGCCAGTAATTCACATTTTCATAGATTTTTGTCCTGTCCAGCCATTAAAATAATTCAACTATTTGACCTAAGTGAATGATGTTTTAATTTTTTTTTTTTTGTTAAACTTTTAAAATTTTTAAACATTGTTTTAGAATTGTTTGGGGTGTCTCAGTTGTTGCCCAACAGAGGAGAAAATCAATGTGTTCCTCTTCTCTCTGCAGAGTTTGGTACCCCCTGATCCAAGGACATCCAAGGAAGAGATGGAAAAACTTAGGGAAGAGCTGAGGATGTGGAAGGCAAGTTCTGTAAAGCACATGGAATCATGGAAATTTGCTAAAAGATAAAGATTGGTGCATCCTTCTAAAACCAGATCAAATGCCCCACATTTATAACATCTTTCATTTGTTCTGTTCTCCAGTGCTCTGTGTGAACCCACTCTTTTAACTTTAATATTTACCCAAAGTGTTAAAAATTAATACATACAAAGGGCTTACCCAAACTTTTGTCTGTTCCTCTAGAAAGAAACCTTTAAAAAATGTAAAATCTTCTTTTTGCTCTCCAGAACAGAGTGAAAGAGGCTGAAACTGTCAAAGTTGACCTTCTCTCCCAATTAAGTGCTGCTGAGAGAGCAGAGGAGAAGCTGACAGAGCTGAAGGAGCAGGAGGAACAGCGTAGGGGGGACAGAATTATCAGCTGGGAGGTACAGAGAGGGCTGGTGGAGTTTGGAGGGTTGGGAAGGAGCTGTGGGTTGGGAAAATGGGAGGAACATTCCCAGTTTCAGTGGCTTTACCACTGTGGTGGTTGGATGTTCCCCACGTTTTTTGCTGCACTTTAGTTTTTCACTGGTAGGCAAAGAGTGCAATAAACTGAGTCTGGTTTGGGATGAAACCTGACAAAACCAACTTTCCTCTGCCAAAATTCTCCCCTACTGAGGAGTTTCAGCTCTGGGTGAAGGGGATAAAGCTCAGTGGGGGGGTTCCACTTCTTTGCCAACTCCCTGCTCTGTGAGAGGTCACAGCACCCAAAGGATCAGCATTTCCTAAGTGCCAGTGAGCTGGGCAAGAGCCAGGGCCTGGCTGAAGAGGCTTTTTCCTTCTAGAGCTGCTTGGTTCCAGAACCTCTTGGTTCACTCCCTCAATATTCCATGTTCAGGAGCAGCAGAAAATTCCACAGGCTGCCAAGGAGGTGCTTCCAGTGAGCTTTGGCAAATCACTGCTGAGAAATTCTGGCTTCAAGCTATTACAATATAATTAATAGCTTAAACACACTCAGGCTGGGAGGGGATTTTCTGAAAGGTGATTTTGGTTCTTTAATCACAAAAGTTTGGATTTGTACCCGTTATCACCATCAGGCTTTGGCCTTCAGCTGATGGGAAGTGTCTGCAGTGGTTGCTGACATCCCAGGAGCCACCTTGTGATTGTGGCTGGCTGGAGCTGACAACATCTGCTCTCTTTCCTTCTCATCCTCTGACATTCCCTGGCCAGGAAATCCTGGATTTGCTCACAGAACTTGGTGTCCAAGCAGGATTCCTGGTTCTGGAGGAATTAGGGAGCAAACAGGAGGAAGGAGAAGGACATGAAGAGGGAAGAGCAGCAGCATGGCAGAAACTGCACAGGTGTTGCTGAAATATATTTCTGTCTTTATTCAAGTGTTTCATTTTGCATTTCATCTTTTTGGCCTGTAGCAGGAACTCTTGCTGCTAAGGCAAGAAAACACTGAGCTGAAAAAAGAGATTGAAAAGCTCAAAGAAGACCTGGAAGAACACAGCTCCCAGGATAATCCGGTAAAGAGGGTGGAATATTTGGAAACTGGTCTTTTAGAAGGGCAGAGTTTTATTTTCAGAGAATGATTTGGGTTGGAAGTGACCTTAAATCCCATCTCATTCCAACCCCAGGGACACCTTCCACTGTCCCAGGGTGCTCCAAGCCCTGTCCAAGCTGGCCTGGGACATTCCAGGGGTCCAGGGGCAGCCCCAGCTGCTCTGGGAAACCTCAGCCTCCCCACTGAATCTGTCCCTCTTAAAGGCTGTTGGGGCCACTTGTTCAGCACTTGAACTAATTTCAATATGAAATAAACCTGAAAGTTGCTTATTTTTCCCTGGCAAGACAGTTTGAAGCAGGCAGAGGATATGGAAATAAATCCAAGAGGTACTGAAAGTCTGAGAGGAATGAAAAAGAGCAGACACTGATTAAATGGAAGGCAGTGGAATCAAAAACATTGATAGCATTGGTGATTTTCAAGTTTTCTTTTTCTTGTGTCAATTCTAAAGTTGGAGATTAAAAAGAAGGTGGCAGAAATGAAATTGAAGTTCACTCACCTGAAAGAGATGAAGGATGATGGGGCAGGGGTGGATATGGACACCCACTGTGTTTTTGGGGCAGCCACAAAAGTCCCCTTCAGACTCAATCCGAACCAGGCACTGCTGACTTTTGAAGATGAAGAAGGTAGGATGAGTATTTGAATTATAAAATGAATGTCTCTGATGTATTTCACCTGGTTGTGGTGTGGTTTTTCCCCAAGGGTGCTTTGAATGGAAGAGAAAAAAAATTTTGGTAATATTTTGTACAATAAGAGCATCTTTTGACAGCTTAGAAGTTTTACTAGTCCCACTCAAAATCTATTTTATATGTATAATTAATATATTTGCTATTTTTATTGTCTACTTTAATAATATTGTTTATTGTTATTATTAAAGTCGATATAATATTTTGTTATAATATTATTTGGCCTACATAAAACCACAGAGATTTTATGGACATAGACATGGATGCTTGGCGTCTGGTTGTGTAATTATTATTTCTCCTTTACTGATGCAAAAAGAGATTTTTTTTTTTTTAAAGTGGCTGGGCAATAATTTGGGATTTACAATGATTAAACCAAGCTTTTGTGTCTGATTTCCCTCAGTTGCCCTGAGACTGACAAAGAGGAGCAAGCACTGTGTGAACCTGGACGACAGAACAGCAAATGTGACAGTGAAGCCTTTTGAACTTGACATGGGATTCCAATTTGAGGTAAACAACTGAAATATGCAAAATCTGAGCTCTTTAAAAGCTTTAAAGTGTTTTCAGTCACAAAGTGCACAAAAATTTGATATTTTTAGCTCCATGTCACTGTCTCTGGAAAGAAGATCAATGTTTCAGACATACCTGAGCTTCCCATTCCTGAAGATTGGATGAGAGACAAACTTGAGCTGCATTTCTACAAAACTGAGCAGGCAAAAGGAGGAGGAGAAATAGAAAATGTCACCTACAACAAGGACTCTGGCACAGCTGTCATCACATTCCTCAAACCTGGAGGTAGAGTCTGGAATATTTTCTTCTCCAAATTCAGGCCAAATTGTCCATCCTGAGTTCCATTCTGGGGTCACCACTGAGTGCTGCAAACTCTTCCCACAGGGAGCTCAGGGATCCCCCTGAGATGTGGGGAAATAAAGCAGTTTTTCATCACATCCTTTTGGAGCAAACACAACCTGCTCACAGTTCATGAGCTTTCTTTCAGAACTTTTCCAAAAAAAGCTCTTTTTTTTGTTTCCTCTGCACTGCCAGACACTCATACTGCAAACAGCAAATGGGGAAAATATGTTTGATTTTAGCTCCTGTTGCAGGACAGTGCAGTTGGACAGGCATTTCTGCTTCCCCCCTGGATGGAATTCCACGATCAGTGGAGCCACATCCACTGGGAGCAGCTGCTTTAGATTTATGTCAGAGCTTTGTGGGCATTTAATGACTTTGCTTTTTGTGTTGCAAGTGCCAAATAAACTCTTTGCAGAATGCACATGAAGAGTCTACAAGTGTGTAAGTTTCTACATCCACAAAGAGGAGCCTGGTCTTTGAAACGTTTATAAAATACTGGTTAAATTATATTAAATAATTAACTGGGGTTTTTTTCTTATTCTCTTGCAGCAAGCTACAGGTTTGTGGGATGTACTGAATACTCTTTCTGTGAAAAGGAAATGTTGTTCTCCCTTTCTGTCTCCCCACATATTGATTTCCACTTGAAGAGGTTTCAGGTAAAAGAATCTTCTCCAGGCTGATAGAACAGATAAAGTGGGAAATAGGAGGATGGGCAGAATTTTCACACCTTTTGTGTGAGCCTCACAATGAGTGTGGGTGTGAAAGAGGCTGTTGAGTTCCAGGCTGTAATTTATTTTTAAAGGGTGTGCTTGTCTTTCCTTGATGGAATTATCCCCACATGGCTGTGCTGAGCTGTTTGGGAAGGAGTTTGAGCACAAAGTTCTGCAGCCACAAAGCTCTGCCAGGATCCCAGAGTCCCAGCAAATGCAACCTTTGCTCCTCCATTCCTTGATTTCACTCCTCCATTCAGCCCAAACCGTGACTCTGTCACACGGAGCTGCCTCATCATCCTCTCCCTCCAGTTGTCTGCTGCTGTAGGAGCAGATGGTGATCAGGTCAGCACTGTGTGTGTAATTAGAGCTGTGTCTAATTAACAAAGGCATGGGCTGGGCAGTGTGCAGGACACCCAGCAGGTTCTCTGGGCTGTGTCCTGGCAGGGAATTTTGGGGTGGTGCTGTCTGGAGCCAGCAGAGATCCCCAAATCCAGAGTGTGGCTGCATTAAGGAGTGCAGGACACACCAGTTACGGTGTGGGCTTGGAATCATGGAACCACAGGATCATGGATCCAGCTCCTGGCCCTGCTCAGGCACCCCAAAATCCCACCCTCAGCACCTCTGGCAGCGCTATCCAAACCCTCCTGGAGCTCTGGCAGCCTTGGGAATGTGCCCAGCACCCCCTGAGGGAAAAACCTTTCCCTGAAATCCACCCTAAATCTGCCCTGGCCCAGCTCCAGCTGTTCTCTGCTCCCAGAGAGCAGAGATGGGAACTGTCCCTCAGGAGGAAGCTCCAGACTGGGATGAGTTTCCCCTCACTCTCCTCCAACAAACCAAGTGCACTCAGCTGCTCCTCCATGGCCCTTCCAGAGCCTTCATTGTAGTGTGAATCCAGAATTCCTTCTCTTCCCAGAGAAATCTCCACTATCTAAAGTCTTAACCTTATCAGAGATCCCAGCCACACCCCAGTGAGGAATTTCATTCCCACCTCTCCCAGTTCCTTTGAGTGCACAGCTGGTGTATAATCCAGGTTTGTTCTTTCCTCCCCAGCCACACTGCAGGGTTTCCAAGAAAACCATTCTGCTGAAAGGAATCTCGGATGTGGAAGAGGATGAAGAAAGTGTGCAGGACATGATTGAAATTCACTTCCAAAAGCCAAGCAACGGTGGGGGGGAGATAGAGAAAATCAAATACATCTCCAGAGGAGCAGCCTATGTTTGTTTTGAGGAGGATACTGGGAATGCCACCTCAGAAATCACAGGGCACTCCTGAAGCTCTGAGGTTTTGTTCCTCAGGGATTTATGTAGATATTGTGCTTTAATGCTCTGAAATGGATCCTGCAGAAAAGGAGTCCCTGCCTTCCTGGTTTGTCTCATGGCACTGACTTTGCATAGGAAGTCAGCAAAACTCCCTGCCTGTGTTGCAGATTAAAGGCACAGAGCAAGCCTTCAGCAGCCCCTGACACATCTCAGATTCTCTGCAACTTTGCATATTTTATGCCTTGCAGGTTTTAAAATAATCCCCTCATCCCACTCTGGAGTTATTTCTTACATTCTGGATACAAAAGCCACATTTAATCCCAATCCAAGCCTCCTCACAGTGCTGCTTTGTTGAAGTGCCAGAGCTTCAGAAGGTGGCTCTGACACAGCTCCAGTCCTGCTGAGGTTGCTGCTGAGTGCCACCAGAACTCAAACACCTGAAAGAATCCTGTAATTTCATAAAAGCCACCTTATCAAATGAGTGATAGAATTAAAACAGAAAAGGGGGGGTGCAAAACAAAGACATTGCACTTAAGAAATGCCCTGGTATTTGCTGCCTCTAGCTGTTCGTAGCCTGCTTTATTGGTTGATTTTAATATTTGTTTCTGCAATTCAGTTTTTCCTCATTTTTGTTCATGATTTTGCTTATTTTAAACCATTTCAGCCAAGGATTGAGCTGATGCTGCACCTGGTTTTGTAACAATGCTGGTGAACAGCCCTGAGGGATCTGGTGATCCCAGGCTGGGAGGGCTTGGACAGAGTGATTTTCCAAGGAGGAATGTTTTTCCTTTTCTGCTGTCATCCTTGGAAAGCAAATCCTCCTCTGACTTTGCACTTTTGCCATCCTTGGGGGCTGAAATGGTTTGGCCTCAACAATCTTAACTCCAAACTAACATGAGCCTGACATTGGAAAGAATTTATTTTTGGGGTATTTGACATCTTGATATACAGGGAAAGGAGAGGGAATATCTCAGGGGTTATTATTCCAGACAGACTGTTAATTTGCAATGGATAAAAGTTAAATAGGGAAAATTAAAAGGCTGCCAACACCACAGTTTATTTTGAATTTGCTGTTGAGTGAGATACATGTGACTGTAGCACCTCTCACTGTTTAGGGCATGCAAAGGCAGGGGTTGATTACCTGACCACTGTAAAATAATAACTTCAAACAAAGCTGAAGTATTTATGGAGATTGTGCACTTTTGCACTCTCAGAAACTTGGTAAGACCAGACACCTTAAAAAGAGAGGGGGGAAAAACCTGAGAAAGGTAAAAAATGTCATGAATTTCAACTGCATCTCACTGATAAATATTGAGAAGTAAACCCTTAAAAAGGAAAAAGCTTAAAATTCTCATAAGGATTAGTGAGAAGCTGCAGGTTTTAAAGCCCAGAAAACAAATCAGATTTTTACATTTTAAAGACAGTGTCTATAAATGTCTTGCCTTTGTCCCTGATGAATTATGGCTTGTGATGATTACCCTGTTCAATTTTAAAGCAGCAGTGGTGCTTTAAAGGCTGGAGACTGATTTTAATCGTGAAAAAATAAGAATAAAGCGTCAGTGATGTTTCTGTAAATGTCAATATCCTTTTTTCCTCCATGCTGGGGTGAGCTTCTCTTGGGCTGGGAGGTTTTTATTCCCAAATTACACACAGGGACATTTCCCAGCTGCAGCTTTCACCCACACATGGGTGTCCAGCCAAACACGGGGCTGTTTGGGCCCAGGGCAGCTGTGCAGGCACAGCCTTTGGGGTGCCACGGGGGTGTCCCTGGCCTTGTGGGACAGTGGGAAGGAATTCCTGCCTGGGAGGGTGGGCAGGACCTGGCACGGGGTGCCCAGAGCAGCTGTGGCTGCCCCTGGATCCCTGGGAATGTTCCCTGTCCCTGCGTGTCCCTCTCCGTGTGTATCTCTCTCCATGCGTGTCCCTGTCCATGTATTTGTCCCTGTCCCTGCATGTCCCTCTCCATGTGCATCCCTGCCCATGTCTGTCCTTCTACACGTGTGTCCCTCTCCATGCGTGTCCCTGTCCCTCTCCACGCGTGCCCTTCTCCACGTGTGTCCCTTGTCCATGTCCCTGTGTTCCCCTGTCCCCGCGTGTCCCGGTGCCCGTTCCCGCAGGCACCGCCGGCATTCCCGGCCCGGCATTCCCGGCCGGGAGGGGCGGGCGGGGCCGCGCTCTGTTCCCGTCCCCGCCGGGCTGGGGGCGGCCCCGCCGCTTCCCCGCCGCTTTCGCTTTCGCTTCCCCGCCGGGCCCGCTCGCTCCGCGCCCTTCCCGGTGGGATCCCATCCCAGTGAGATCCCTTCCCCTTGGAGCAGCCATGGTAAGTGCCGGGGCCCGGAGGAGGTGGGGAGGGGAACGCGCTGGGAAAGGCTGGAAAGGGGAACTGGGGAGGGGCTGGGGACAAGGGATGGAGGGACAGGAGCCAGGGAATGGCTCCCACTGCCAGAGGGCAGCGATGGGTGGGAGATTGGGAATTGGGAATTCCTGGCTGGGCTGGAATTCCCAGAGCAGATGGGGCTGCCCCTGGATCCCTGGAAGTGCCCCAGGCCAGGTTGGATGGGGCTTGGAGCAGCCTGGGACAGTGGGGGGGGGAGGCTCTCTGCCATGGCAGGGCTGGATTGGGATGAGTTTTAAGGTCCCTCCCAACCCAAACCACTCCGGGATTTGCCAGGAAGCCCCAGCAGGACCCGTTGTCAGCAGGGGTGCTGCCCCAATCCCTCCCCCCACCCTCGCCGCATTCCCGGCCCCATTCCCGGCGCTATTCCTGGCCCCATTCCCAGCCCCATTCCCGGCTCCATTCCCAGCCCCATTCCCGGCCCATTCCCAGCCTTATTCCTTCCCCATTCCCAGCCTTATTCCCTCCCCATTCCCGGCCCCATTCCCTCCCCATTCCCAGCCCCGTTCCCTCCCCATTCCCAGCTTTATTCCCTCCCCATTCCCAGCCCCATTCCCTCCCCATTCCCTCCCCTCTTCCCAGCCCCGTTCCCTCCCCATTCCCTCCCCATTCCCAGCCTTATTCCCTCCCCATTCCCTCCCATTCCCGGCCCCTCCCGCAGCGCCCATCCCTGCCTGGGAGCAGCTGCTCGGCACAGACGCGTCTCGGGGGTGATTCAGCGCCAGCCGCGCGTTCCTGGGGATTTTTCCCCCCCTAACCCCACTAGCAGGCCCGAGTGTTGCTCCCAAACACCAGCTGGGAAGGTGCGAGGGCTGTCTGGCAGCTCCGGCTGTGCCAGGCGTGAGAAAATCCCTGCAGCATCCCGGCGGCTCCCGCTTGGTATTCCCTGCGCGCCGCCTCCTCGCAGCCGGCGCTGGCTCCCGCACGAGCCTCGCCGCCGGGATAATTGGCTGCTGTAATTAATTAAAAGCTCCTGGCTCTCGGGATTTGATGGAGTTGTCTCCAGAGCCGTGGTGGTCCCCAGGATTTTGGGCAGGCATCGCTCTCTCGGCAGCACATTCTGCTCTGGAGCTGGGATGCTGTTTTAGCCCAGGCCCAGAAAAACAAACAAAAAAAACCCCCAAAAAAACCCAACAAAAACAACAACAAAAAAAAACCCACAAAAAAAATCCTTAAGAGAAGTTTAAAACTTAAGTTTAAAACTCAAGAGTAGTTTAAAGAATTCAGATGGATAGTAACTACGTTCCTAGTGGGACCTTCCAGCTGAGAAACTTAAATTTTAGAGCTCATTTTTCCTGCTTGGAGGAGATACTGAAAGTGTTTAAGTGGCATTTAAAACCATTTTTTAATATAGGTGCCTGAAGCAGCCTGGCAGGCCCTGAGATCTGATTGGGCAGGATTAATTAATCCCTAAATGCACATTGCAAAGGATCCTAAAACAACTAAGAAACTGAAAAAGCAAAACAAAACAAAAAAAGAAAGAGACTGTCACTCATACCGTTCACACCTAAAGACTGAATTTTATCTGTTTTGAAAATGAACTTCTGTCAAGGCACAGAACCAGAAATATTTATTTATGTTAGATAGATTATATTAGATAAATTATATAGATATATTAAATAATATAATATATAATATATATAATAGATATAATATACGTATTAGATACATTATATATTAGATACATATAAAATATATATATATATAGAAATAATATCTATATATAATATATATTTTATATTATATATTATATATTATAATTCTATATAATTCTATATGTTATATATAATTAAATAATTATATAAAATAATAATTATTTATTTAAATAATGTGTTTAATCTATTTAAATAATTAAATGATATTATTATATATAATATGCTATATTATATATAAATATATTATATATTGTATACATTACAATATATTGTATTTATATATTATGTTATATATTGTATACATTATAATATATTATATTTATATATTATACAATACATATTATATATAATAGATATAATATACATATTAGATACATTATATATTAGATATATATGAAATATAGCTATATAAACAATATATCTATATAAATAATATATAGAATATGTATTTTATATGTTATAATTATATATAATTATATATATTTATACAATTATATAAAATTTTTATATATTATATACGTTATAATATATTTCTATTTTATATATATATTATATATGTTATACATTTAACATAAATAAATACATAAATATACATACATGTATACATACATAGATACATACATACATATATAATATATATGTATGTATATATATGTATATATTTATATAAATATATACTAAAATATATATATATATTTTAGTATTTAGAAATGTAATGGTAGCAGGGACGTCATCCTAATTTTTTCAGCAATTATACATCCTTCACGGATACTTTTTCCTATCGCTGCTTGAACATACACATTTCCAAACTTGAAACATAGGCGTGAACAGCGTGTACCAATTATAAAAAAAAACACCAAAAAAAGGGAAAATGCCCCGTGGCAGCGGGAGCCTCCCCGGGTGGGGATTTCGGGTCCGCGCTGACCTTGCCGTGTTTGCAGGCCGCGGGCCGGGCGGGCGGCGGCGCCGGCTCCGTCGTCGTCGGCTCCGGGACCGTCGTGATCCGCGGGGTCCCCGCCGGCCTCGTGCAGGACGAGCTGATGGCCGACATCCTCACCATCCACTTCCAACGCTCCCGCAACCGCGGCGGCGACGTGCGGCACGTCACCTTCCCCACCCCCTGCCCCGGCGTCGCCTACGTCACCTTCGAGGAGCCCCAAGGTATTTCCGTGAATGTGCTCAGAGGATGGACCCAGATTGATTGAAATTCAACCCGAATTTGCTCCACTTCGAAGTGAGAGGTGCTCTTAGAACGTTAAGCTTGTAGGCCAGGGTTTGGAGTTAAACACAAAATTTAATTTGAAATTTTCAAAAGGACTTCAAAACTGTCTTGGTTTGAAAAGACAGGAGGTGTGAAGGAAGGCAAGAGCCTCCTGTGGAATGGAAAAGGTAATCCCCCTCCCTCCGAATTACCACCATTTCAAAATTAAAAGGCTCTCAGGCAAAGATACAGGAATAACAGTTCTTTACTAGGAAAAAACTAAATAAAAATTTAAAAAAATGTAATTAGTACAAACAAAACTAGTGATGGAGTCAGAAACCTGCCACCCTGAGGAGTCAGGGTGTTGGGAATAGTCCAGTGAAATGGTGGCTGCTCCTCCTGGCGTGGCAGATGAAATGCTGCTGAAGTGGTGATCTGTACAGGGGTGGAGTTTGCTCTGAAGGTCTGGTGATGGAGTGGTGGGGCCTGGTCTTCCTCTGGGAATCCAGCAGAGGAGAAGCTGCTTCTCTGAGAATCCAGTGAAAAGACTGCCCTGGTGTCCCAAAAAGTGCTGATTTTATGCCGGTAGGGATGCTTGGCTCCTCCCTCTGGGTGGATCCCACCACCACGGGCTGATGGAACTTCACCAGTCATGCAGTGGTCATTCAATGGTCCATGAACAGCAGAGATCTCCCCATGGGAGACATTGTTCTTGGGAGAGATAAGGAAACTGCCCCACCTCCAACAGATGCCAATAGAATCCATGCTTATCTCACAAGCCAGGACAGGCTGCTAATGAGAGCTGGGTGTGCTGGGGTTGGTTCATTAACCCCCTGGTTCAGTTCATCCCACTCCCCATCCTGACAAACCCTTCTTATCTATAAAAAATTTTAAAAAATTGAAAAAAAAATTGAAAAACTGAAAATTCTTATCTCGAACTTACTCAAAACTTTCAAATATCCCCAGGATGCTGAAGCCTCTCTTGTAATGGGGCCAAGATTTAGGATTTTGTTTCTGCTTGTTGAAGTAATGACCCACTGGCCATGCCAAGCGTTGTGTTTGTGTGGCAGGAACAATTTTATGCCATAATAAATAATAAAAAATGGATTTATTTTGTAGCCAGGCTCTGGGGGATAAATCTCTGCCCGTTCATGTGCCAGGGAGACGGGCTCGTGTCTCTCTGAGCGATTGTGGTGGCAGATGAAATGTGAGGTGAGAGGCTGGAGGTGCCCGGTTCACTGCTCCACTTGTGCCTCAGGTTTTGGTTTTATTTGATTTTTCAGGCTCTGTGCTGCTTTAGGGTGCAGCTCTGAGCTTCCCATGAAGTGTTGCTGAGCTCTGTGCACAGAGCAGGGACACAAAACAATTCCTGCTCCAGCTGGCACCAAGGACAAATGATCCAAATCTCAGCCCAGCAGCACAAACCCCGTGGGCTGGAGAGAGAAAAACGAGCAGGGTGGGACTGCCTGGGCTGGAGCTGGAATGGGACAATGAACTGCAAGGTGCCAATGGAGCAGAGCTGATCCAGGGAGAGCCCCCGGGAGTGCTCGTGCATTTTGGGGCCATTTTGGGTCATTTGGGTGCAGCCCTGGCTGGGCTCTGGTGCTGCCCAAGGTGGATCCATGGAGGAGATAAATTTAATAAATCCTTTGAGTAAATCCCTGCTTTATTCTGTGACTCTGCCCAGCCCCTTCTCTAGGGCAGCCTTTACTGAGACAGAGTAAAAATTTAACAGGGTAGAAATAATTTGGATTTAGGTGAAATATGCTACTTTGAGCTTGCTAAATATGCTGTTTAGTCTAGTGACAGCAGCCCTAGAAAAACTACCCCAGCTAAGGAAGAAGAATACAAATTTCTATACTAAAAGATAAAAAATAAGAAAGACTCCTCAGACCTTAAAACAAACAAGGCAGATTGACCCAGGAGTTCTTTCTGTACTTTCTGACAAAAACTGAGTACAAGTGTAACTAGCTGTAAGTGTAATGTGAAATCAGCAGAATGAATACGCATTAACCTATTGTGAAATTCTATGCATATGGAAATTAGTAAGGGTAATAAAAAAGAATGGGGAGTTCTCAGAGGTTCGCATGTCCATTAAAGGGCAATGAGTCCCGACATGCGTCCACAGCGCTGTGAATAAACATCCCCATTCCCTACAAATCTTCATTAAAATTATGAGACCTGATTTTTCATCAAGTGAATTACAGCAAGTGGATTTGTTGGTTTTCAGTTGTGGAGAGCGTTCTGAAGAAGGATCAGCATCTCCTGGAGGACAAGAGGCTGCCCAGGCCCTACCCCCTGACAGTGACCCGCTACTGCCACAACGTGAGCTCCCCCCCAGTGTCATTAGCCTTGCTTTAATTGAAGGCGTGGGACCCGGTCGGGCTAAAAACCATTTATTGCTCAGATAAACATCAGTCTCAGGCGCTGTGAGATTTGAGAGCAGCCGTAAAAATGGTCACAAGTTCTTTGTTACAAGGCAATGTAGAAACTTTTTAACTCAACGGGCAGTTGCCACAAAGTTTATTTTGCTTTTCTAACCTGTCACCTTCAGCAATGAATTTACTTTTATCAATGGGCTGCTGTCACACGTACACACAGGTGCTTCTATTATAACTTCTAAACTCTCAGCTTAGTCTATATAATTTCATTTCTACATTATAAACTCTTCACCATCTTACTGAAACAGTTTCTCACTTGAGGCATACTCTTACTTGCAAATATAGAAACATAAGTCTATGATTTTTCTGCTTAGTGTGTGTATTGTGTTTTTAGATCAATCCAAGCTTCTTCCAAGGCTGCAGATCAAACCCTCCTGTGTCTGTGCCAGTTTCTGTCCTTCCATTTCCCACACCTAATTCACCTAGTTATGTCAGCGTTGGGGAACACACAGCATCACAGGATATGATTCTGTGCAGGGGCTTTTATTGAGAGCTCTGGGAATCACGGGTACACACCCAAATCTGACTCCCACATGGCTTTTTCCTGAACATATTTTATATTCTATCATTATATAACTTACATATTCATTATTAAACTGATATTGTTCTATTGTATACATTGACTTTATTCAAGCATGAGTTTCTCGTGATTTTTCTTAAGCTTCTGACCGCAGATTCTCATGATTATTCTTATGATTAAACACTAATTATATTTAATTACTAAACAATCATCACATCTAACAATTATATTTATCATGCACTAGCTACACAGGTGCAATTCTAGCAAGTACAAGGCCTACGCTTTCCCAGGGTATTTTCTCAGAGCCTGCTAAGCTTAATTTTCCTTCTAACCCTAAATCCCCATGATTTAAAAACCGTTTTACTACCAGTTATGTTAATGCCTCATTAGCCACTCCCTAAGTTCTCCCATTCCCGACTGCAGGCCTTCCTCTGTGTCGCGTGCACCCTCAGCCTGGCCGTTTTCAGGGATCACTTGCTTTTGGAAGATCTGGTGGAGGAGATGAAGAAGCAGAGCCCGGCACTGAGTTTTGGGCCTCTGCAGCGCGACGGGCAGATTGCTGTGCGGGGCTCCTTCCCAGAGCTCCGAGTGCTGAGAGAATTCCTCTTGCTGAAGGCAAAATCCCTGCCAGAGGAGCCCAAACGAGAGGGAAAATCCCACCAGAGAGGGAGGAGGAAGCTGCAGGAGCTCAGAGGTGCCGCGGAGACGCGGAATTCCGCTCGGGATGCGCAGAGGGAAAAACACGTGCTGGTTCTGGACACGGATATCTATCTCTACATGATGTGCTTTCCTCCCAGAGAGTTCCAGGGAAATGATGTTGTCATTTCGGGTGTCACCGACGGTGGCATCACCACGGTGTGCATCGAGAGTGCTGGCAGCAAGGCTGGTGCTTTGCAGGGATTAAGGGCCAAGAAAACGATGGAAAATTACTCCGTGGAGCTCCAGGAGGTGTTAAGGAAGGAAAGGATCTGCCTCAAGGAGCACGGCAGAGCTGAGAAGCAGAGATACAAACAGCTCTGCAAAAGGCTGAAAGCCCAGTACCCCAAAGTGCTGATCGTCCCCTGTGACGCCCACATTGACCTTGTGGGACCTTCTGCAGATGTTTTTGGGTTCACGGAGGAGGTGAAGAGGCACTCCAGGTAGGAGCAGGCATTCCTGCAGTTTGGATTGCTCACCCACACTGTGCCTGTGGCCCCGTGGCACTGGGATGTCACTTTGTGCCACTCACAGGCTGGCAGCTCTGCAGGGGAGGGTGACCAAGCCTGGCCCCCCCCAAATACCAAATTAAGGTCAGAACACACAAAAAAACAAAAATCAGTGATCTCTGCATCTTTCATGCGCTTGGAGACCTCTTCTGCCCAGAAACAGCCACGTTTCCTTTTGGTACCTCAGTGCGTTCTCATCCCAACTCGCTGTCAAGGAGTACATGATGAGAAAAGAGGTTTTGTTTGTTATTTTCTTTTAAGCTGGGTGTGCCAGCCATGTAGGAAACGCTGCAGGGAAGTTCTGTGTGAGGTTCTGTGAGGAGGTGACCACAGCAGCCAGCAGTGGGGACCTTTCCTGTGCTGGGAAACTTTGCTGAGCAAAACACACCTGAAATGTGCTTGAGAAAGCCTTGAAAATGCTTCCCTGCAGGAGACAGGCAAGTTTGTTTTCATAGGAGCAGTAATGGGGTTTTCTTCCAGCTGTAAAGGCTTCTGCAACCTCTCTTGACAACTCATTATTTACACATGAAAGCGTGTCCAGAGATTTGATGGGAAAATTTGGGGCCGTTCAGACTTTGGAATGAGATTCTGTTTATGCAAATCTGTTTCTGTATCCATTACAAGGGCACAAACGTGTTTGTTTTTTGGTTTTTTTTTTAAACCAATTTAGAAAATAGCTTTTATTTTGTGATATCTGTGTGTTTATAATAATTTGTCAGAATACCCAGAGCCTGATGCGCAGGGCAAGTTTTAGGGGTTGATGCCATTAAAGAAAAGAGTTGTCCAAAACTTTGTGTCTGTGTTATTTTAAACTAATCCCAGATTTTTGCTTGGAAGTCCAAACCTGAAGCCCAAGAAATTCTCGAGGCATTTTCTTGTCATGACTGATTCTCCATTGCAGTGGTGCCAGTTAAACAATATATTAAAAATGATTGTCAAAGCAGCAATTGATGATCTTAAGTGCTTTGCTGAATTGGGAGAGGGATATTTAAAGATACTTGATAGGGAGCAATATTTAAAGATATTTAATAATAATAATAATAGTAATAAAGTTTTTCAACCTTGTCAGAGAGAAAATCCTCTATGAAGGGTAATCCTTTAATGAAATTAGTGCTGTTTTCCAGGGTCCACATTGAGCTTCTCATCTTTTTTTCTGAAGAGCCTCATGCTTTATTTTTTTTTTCCCCCTGATTCAGAGCTTTGGTATTTCCTATTTGCTCAACAGGCAAGCCAGTGAGTGGCACTGGTGTCTGTGTGAGCCCTGGCTGGTTGCTGCTGCCTGGGGGTGGATTTTGAGTCGCTTTTGGCACCAGCACAGCTGGCAGCAGCACTTCAGGTGTCCTTCAGGTCTGGTTTTCTGCCAAACAACTCCTTCTCACCCAGGGATCTGCAGTCACCACCTCCAAACCTTGGAATCACAGCTGAATAAAATGTTCTTTTCGAAGGCTGGCTCAGCTGGAGCAGCTCCTCTTCACATCCCCTTTGCCCCCACGTCCTTGGCACCCCTTCAGCATTATCCCATTGTTCCCGGGGCTCTCCATCTGCCGCTCTCATTCCCAGGAGGTCGCTCTGGAGACAAAAAGAACCATTTTTGCCTGGGCTGGTTTGTTTGTGGAGTGCTTTGGAAAGAGGCATCTGGGGGTGGTGGCTGGGGAATGAGGAGCAGAGGAGCTGTTGTGCTCCAGGGCTGCTTTTCCAGCTTGGATTTGGCTGGGAGTGCCCCACCTTTGGCCCTGGGATGGATCCAGGGCTGGTGGTTTCTGAAACAACCAGAAAAAATCACCAGTGAAACACACATTCCTTCCCTCACCATGCAGATTCCATGGAAAACAATGGATATTTAGCTAAAACCCCTCCAATCTGGTCATGGCCATGAATATTCCAACAAATCCAACCAACCAAACCCATGTTAGGGCTGCTCAGGGATTTGCCAGCTCTCCTCACAGTTATTTTTATGGCAAGCAAGGCTCTGCTTTGTCTGTGAAATTCCTCTTGAAAAAATATTTGTGTGTGTTGGATAATATCTGGGGAAACAGCTGTTATTCCTGGATCTGTTGGTTGACTCACGACTCTCAGGTTTGCACATTAATCTGAATAAAAAACTTCCTCAGGAGACCTCAGCAAAATATTTGTGCCCTCACTTGCTGCCCTTCCCCTGAAGGGGAGAAATGAGAGCTGTAAAAATACAAAGCCTAATTTTGATTTGAGGCACAACTCCAACTGGAAAATAAATTTAAAAAATAACTTAAGAAGGCAGAAATAGCAGCAGGATTGTGAGCTCAGTTCCTGGCAGCACCTGCCTACAGTCAGTGGGGAAAACACCTTGAAAACACCTTAAAAATGCCTTAAACCCACGAGGATTTGAGGGACATCCCTCAGCAGGAAAATATTGGCTGATTTGGAGGCCAAAGCAACCTGCAGGTTGTTCTGAGGGGCTGGGGGAGGTGGGGCAGCAGGAATTGGAGCAGAATCCTTGAGCATCCCTGACACAAAGGGCTGCTCCTGCAGGGAGGGAGGACAAAGCCTCCCCTGCTCCCCCTTGTACCTGTGCATCTCCTAATGCAGTGGGAAGGATGGATGCCATTCCTGCAGGAAGGAGGGTTTTCCATGAGGGGGAAAAAAAACCAAACAAAACCCTTTCTGCAGATTTCTTGTCCCCCAAACTGCCCCTGCCACCTTTGAGCTGCTCTCAAAACTTTGTGCGTTTGCTCCGAGTGCACAAACTGCAAAGGAGATGTCACATCTCCTGAAAAATTGCCATCCCCAGAGGAATATTCTGAAGGAATATTTAAAAATAACCCCTGGAACGATGTGTTAGAAAAATAAACAGAGTTCCTAACAATTATCTCATTATCTGAGGCAACTTTCACACCCACGCCTTCGTCAGGCCACGCTGGAGGCTGGGGAGCATCCAACCCAGGTGAAAATGGGAATATTTCCCAGCTGAGGGAGGTTGGTGAGTCCCTGCAGCCATCCAGGGGTGGATCCCACCTGGAGAGATGAGATGGATTTAGCAGGGATCTCCCTTGGCTCCAGGAACAAACCCTCCTTCCTGGTCTGGTGCACATCTTGTGCCAGAGAAAAGCAGCTGTGACCCTGCCCAGGGGGCTGGAAAGGCTGGGAAATGTTGGGAAAGGCTGGGAAAAGTTTTCTGCATTGCTCAACACTTCTGAGGTGGCTTCTCCCTCACATCCAGGGTGGTCGGTGTTCCAGGATCCATGGCTTCATTCCAAATAACTCCCTGGGGCTCCTTCCCTGCAGTTAGCAGTGAAAAGAGCTTTTCCACCCCTCTCTTTTAAATTAGGAGCACTGAGAAGTCCCGTGTGGGTACTTCACCACCTTCACCTAAATTAGAGGATGGGAGTCTTCCCTGACTTCTGCAGCAGCTGCCTGAAGATGACCAGGCACCCTGGCCAAGGGGATCAAAACAATCATTAATTTTAGTTATGATTTAAAGTAAACCAGAAAAAAATCAAGACTACAGAATTCAGGACTGACAGCACGTGGTCTGCTTGTACTTAACTTTTTCCTTGGTTGTAGGAGTTGTAGAACATCTGCTGGAAAACAAATCCCTTTTTCTGCTTTCCTAACACAGCTTTCCTTTGTCTCCTGACACCCATTAATGACCTTTGAAGAAATCTCCTGACAGGAACTCGGTTCAGGGAAAACTCCACCTCTGCAGGCAGCAGCACCAGGGCTGGGCTGTTGCACTAAAAGCAGTTTCCAGGTGGATTTTCCATGTCCTTTCTTGCTCCTGCCTTTGTCATGGGAGCAGTGGGGATCAGCAGCTGTGGGAAATTGATTTGTAGAGAATTCTCTTCTGGTGTCACAAAAGCTGATAGGCCGAGAAACAATTACAGTGTGCTGTAATTAGGAAATAATTGACTTCTCATTGTGATGGTGTGAAGTATAACATCTGTATTGTCTCACCTTTCACGTGGGACTGAAAATGGAGTAAAAGTTTTTCAAACGCCTCTGTTACCCCATCTCTAAACCAGAAAAGGGCCTAATCCAACAAGCACCTACCACCCAGAATACCAAAGGGGAAAAAACCCCAGGATAAAATACCGGAGAAACAAAATTCTGTTGTGTTTGTGCAGCTGGAACAGTTTCATTTCCTGAAATCCCTGGAGAAGGAATGCCAGGGGTGCAGGAAAAGTGGGATTTTCCACGCTGGGATTTTCTCAGCTCGTCCCTGATGGAGCAGGCTGCGGTGCTCATCCCATTCCCGATTCCCCCGGGAGCAGCGGGGTGATCCCCGCCAGCCCCAGGGTGCGGACCCGGCCCTTTTGGGGTCACTCTGGGCTCTCGGCCGCCGCTGGACCCCTCCTGGGGCTGGACACGGGGACACGAGCCGGGCCACCAGCCGGAGCTGGTCCCATCCTCCTGCTCCTGCTCCTGCCGGGAGCTCGGCGACACCAGAGGGAGCCAGATGCTTTGGAGCCGCAATTCCAAGGTCTGCGCCGGGTCCTGCCCGGGTTCTGCGCCGTCCTGGGCTGCTGGAAGCCGAGCTCAGCTCGCCTTTCCCTGGAGGAGATGTTGGGATCAGATCCTGCTCCATCCTGACCTCACCTCACTTTTTCTTGGAGGAGATGCCGGGATCAGGTCCTGGCTCAGCTCACCTTGCCCTGGAGGAGATGTTGGGATCAGATCCTGCTCCATCCCGACCTCACCTCACTTTTCCCTGGAGATGTTGGGATCGGGTCCTGCTCCATCCCTGAGCTGAGCTCAGCTCATCTTTCCCTGGAGGAGATGTTGGGATGAGCTCCTGGCTGAACTCACCTTTCCCTGGAGGAAATTTTGGGATCAATCAGGTCCTGCTCCATCCCCAAGCTGTGGGGAGCTGACCTCAGCTCACCTTTTCCTGGAGGAGATTTTGGGATCAGATCCTGCTC
>QUSF01000012.1:19658450-19688402 GCA_003676055.1 Chloebia gouldiae | reverse complement strand
GCCCAGGACGCTCTCCCAGCGCCTCCTTTCGAGCTCCTGTCAAACCGGGATTCACGCGCAGCTCGTGGGTGTCTGAGAGGAGCAGCGGGCTGTGATTAATCCCTCGTTAAACACGCTGTAATTAAACCCTGCTGTAATGAATGCCGTAAATAAACCCCGTTATCCCATCCCTGGAGCCAGGTGGGCTCGGGAACGCTGCTCACAGGTGAGCTGGGACCACGCCGAGTTCCCAGCTGGAATGAAACATCTTTTAGGTCCTTTTCCCCCCAAAACCACTCTTCTGTGTGTGTGTGGGATGTTTCCTTTATCCCCGAGTTCCCAGATGGAATGAGAGCATCTTTTAGGTCCTTTTCCCCCCAAAACCACTCTTCTCTCAATGTGGGATGTCCCCTTTATCTCCCACTGCTCTGATCCCGGCTTACCTGGGCTCCCGATCGCTCCTAACCCCCTCCCGATCTCCAAACACAGGATTTTGGAGGAGAAACCCCTCCAGCTCCCGGCACTCAGGAATTTAACCCTTCCCTTCCCTCCGGGCTGCAGTCAATTCGGCCTCAGCTCTTCCCAGGCGGGTTTATCCCCCTCCAGCTATTTTTATATTTCCATTTTTTTGTGAATTTTTTACAGGCTGGGCTGAGATCTCTGTCAGTTCCGAGGCACTCCCGGGAATTTCTCACTAAAATTCCCGGCCTAGGGAAGATCTTGGCTCACACAGGTGATACCCAACACATTTTTTTAGCCTTTAAAACAGATTTAACAAAGCTCAGACTAAGCCAGGGCTGCCAGCAGAGGTTCGGTTTTTCCAGGAGCCTCCCCCTGCCATCACTGCAGTCAGCTCTCCTGATTTTTAAAAATGTGAACTTTTCTTTTATAGTTCTTTTGAAATTCTTTTAAAAGTTTTCCATGCCTTCTGATGCTTGCGTATTTCTGGAGTTTTCTCACCCTGTTCATGTAAATAATGATTAATTTGCGTTCTTCTTTGTGGGAGGAGAGAATTAAATAAATTGTTGGTTTGACTGGTGTGGTTGGAGAGGTGGCAATTCCATCCTCCCCCAATCCACTGTCAGTTTTGGAATTCTATAAATACCAGATATTTGAGTAAAACTCTCTCCTTTTTCTCTTTTCACCAAGATTCCTGTGTCCAGTAGCAACAGGAATTTATTGTTATTACACAATTATTGTTATTAAAAGAAGAGCAGGAAGCTCAGCCGAGGAGGGAGATGCTTTTTGACTGGTGCAGACAAATTTTTTGGGTAAGATTACCCCCAAAAACAAGAGATCCCATTGAATTCCGGGATAATGACTGCAGCACCCCCAATTCTCCCATTTCCCAGCACATTTAGCTGCTCTCCAGATGGCTGGGAAGACTCGTCAGGTACCCGGCTGGATGTCAGGCATAAAAGCTTAATAAGTGACATACTTTACATTTTTTCGGTGCAATCGAGTCTAAAAGCTTCCACTCAGTTCAAATTACCAGAGGTAATTTCAACACAGCTGTCAAGGCTCGGTGGTTTATATTTTTATATTTTTTTGTGGGTTTTTTCCCCCTCCTAGAAATGGGAGTTTTTCTTAATGTGCTTTTACGTTTCAGAGTAATTCCTTTGTGTGCAGCTATTGCAGGGAGAGGTGAAGCCTCACATTCTGCTGGTAATTTTATTTTATTTTATTTTATTTTTGGTGCTTCTCTCACATCCCCGCTGCTGGAAATGATGCCCCGAGTTCAGGTTGGGGTGGATTTAACTCTGATCTCCAGGTATGAATTTGTGGTGTCTGAGTAAGGAAGGCTGAAACAAACAACAAAACCCGTTAAATTCTAAAAAAATCTTCTTTTTTTTTTTTTTTCCTGCACAGGTAGGAGCTGAAATCCCTGGGATGGACCTGGATGGGTGCATGGAGCACTCCCAAATCTGCATTTTGAGGGAAAATGGGCTGGAATCCCTCCCACCTGCTCAGGTGGAGTAAGGGTCCAAACCCTCCTCACCTATAGAGGAAAAATCCAAATTTCAGTGCTTGCAGCTCCTGCTTCTCCTTCAGGCACAGAAAAGTCCTTGGGGTGGCTTTGGGGTGACAGAAAATCGAATTTCCATGCGAACAGGCAGGGCTTGAACCATTCAGCCCTGACAAAACCGGTGCTTAACCCCGAGTTTAAGCTTAAATACTTCGAGTTTAAGCCTAAATACTTCGCTAGACCCGACCTTATCAGCACTGACTTTTAAATATTCCATTTTCCTTGGCACCCGCGCGGCTTTTTGGGACGCTGATGTTCCTGGAAAATCCCCCTGTTGCACTCGCAGGGTGCTGCTGAACCCCAAATTCCATTTCTGGCACGATCAAAGACGCTTCATCATCCCGAAATATTTGTCCCACCCTTGCAAAGGAGCGATGGGAAATTTTATTTCTATTTTTTTTTTGGAGTAATTCTGGCTCTGGGGAAGCTGTGTTTACCTTGTCCCAGAGATTTGGGGGTGCTGGAACATCTCTGGGGACAGGGACAGCTCTGGACCCCAATTTCCCCAAATTTCCCAGGAAATCACATCTGTCCCCCCCCTTTTCCACCATTTCCCCCCTTCTTTTGTGCCATCTTTTTTTCCCATTCCCCCCCCCTTTTCCCCCTCCTTTTTTGTGCCATCTTTTTCCCATTTCTCCCCTTTTCTCCCCCTTTTTTTGTGCCGTCTTTTTTCCTATTTCCCCCTTTCCCCCCCTTGTTTTGTGCCATCTTTTGTTTCCCATTTCTCCCCTTTTTCTCCCCTTTTTTGTGCCATCTTTTTTCCCATTTCCCCTCCTTTCCCCCTCCCTTTTTGTGCCATCTTTTCTCCCATTTCTCACCTTTCCCCCTCCTTTTATTTTGTGCCATCTTTTTCCCATTTCTCCCCTTTTTCTCCCCTTTTTTTGTACCATCTTTTTCCTATTTCCCCCTTCCCCCCCTTTTATTGTGCCATCTTTTCCCCATTTCTCCCCTTTTCCCCCTCCTTTTTTTGTGCCATCTTTTTCCCATTTCCCCCTTTCCCTCCTTTTTTTTTGTGCCATTTTTTCCCATTTCTCCTCTTTCCCCCCTCTTTTCCCCTGCTTTTCCTCCCCTTTTCCACCTTCTTTTCCCTTTCCCCCCTTTTTTTCTTTCTCCTCTGCTCAGATCCCACCCAAAATTCCCAAACTTTCTGCCTGACCTGAGATCCTCCCTTCTCCAAAGCTCCTACAGGTGCTGAATCCCTTTGGAAATTATATTTTATCTCTTCCTTCACCCCTGCCACGTTGTGCTTTTTGCAGATCAGCACAACCCAGGAGCACCTCAGGGATGTTTTTGCTGCCTGGATAAAATCATGGAATCACTTTTTATTCCACCATTCCAAACCCAGAACCTGCTCTGAGGGCAGAGGGAGTAATTCTCCCTAAATAATTGTAAAATTGAGCAGAATTCACTTTAAAAGCAGGAGGGAGAAGGGAAGAAGCAGAATTCCTTCCAGGAAAGGTCCTGCCCCAACTCCTCATTCCCTTCATGAGGCCTCTGAACAAAAACTCGAAGCAGAAAACTCTTCAAAATGCCAAAGTTTATGGGAAATTAGGCAAGAAAGTAAAAACCTGGGGGTGAGCTGGCCTAGAGGTTGGTGATGGAGGGAAAAGAGAAGAAAATATTCACAGCAAACAGAATTTTCCTCATGGTTTGGACCCAGGAAATTCAGGTTTTCCTCCAGTTCTGCATCTGAGGGCCCTGATGTGCTTCCATCTAAGCACACAAGGTCCTCACATGTTCACAAACTGCTTTTTTTTGTTGTTTTCTGGCTAAAAGAGGCTTCCCCAGGAAAGCAGAGCTCCTTTTGGGAAGGGTTTGGTGGATCCAGCAATTCCAGAGCACGGGAATTGTGTGGAAGCCTCTGCTGGGGCTTCCCTCAGCAGCTCCCATCACCAATCCCCTCTGCAGAATCCTACTAAAAAAAAAAGGGCATCAAATAATCCTCCTTAAAATGACGATAGAAACAACTTTTGGGGGTTTTAAAGGGATTTTTTTCCTCATTTAGATGAACCTGATCCTCCACGCTGTGCTGGGCACACATCAGCCAGCATCAGCCCAGAAATTCGCCCCTTTTTTAATGACCTTGGTGCTTGATTTTGTTCATTTTAATTATTTTTTTTCATGTTGTTTATTTTGTTTTGCACTCATAGGCAGCTCCTGGGTGCTCAAGTTCCCTTCTGGGATGGTTCCAGATCCTAAAGGATGGGAATTTGGCTCCCCAAAGCTCGAATGGATTTTGCAGCATCATCCTGAAACCGAGATCCCAATCCAGGCTCTCCTCCACTCCCCAGGGAATGGGGAGGAATTTGTAGGGCAAGGTGGAATGGTTGGAGTTCAGTGGAAGGCAGGGATGTAAAAATAAGAGATTTTCTCCCTAGGGTGGGAAAATCCTGGCTTGGATGCCAGTCCTGCCCATGGAAAGTTAATTCCTGGTGTTCCAGCTTCCCCGGAAAGGTGGGAAAAGGAAAAGTGCTGCCCCCCATGGGGTGAAACCCTGCACAAATCCCAAACCCTGCCCAGGGAGAGGAGGTTTTTCCCTCTGGAAAAACTCTGGAAAGACACAAATATGTTTAAAATGTTGATAAAAATAAGCATTGAAACAGGAAAATAGGGAAGGGAAAGCAAGGGAAGGAAATTATTCCTCATATTCAGGAGGTGGAAGAGTGTGAGAAATGAATTTGTGGAGAATTTTTAGTTTGATAGAAGGTTTATATAGCATGTGTTTGTATGTAAGTTGTGAGATGAGAAATGTTGATTTATAAATATTATACAATAGGATAGATACTGTTAAAAGAGAAATGAAATTAGAAATAAGTTTTAAAGAGTAGTTTTATAAATAAGAGTAAATATTTTAGAAAAATAGAATTATGAAATATATAGTAAGATTTATAAAGAGTAATTTTAAATAATACATTTTAAAGGATTTCTAATAGAGTGTGATTAAAATGAATTAGAAATATTTATAATGCATTATAATAAAAACAGTTAACTTCTAATTATAATAACATAGATTATAACATTTATATTGCCTCACCTTTCACATAAGACTAAAAATAGAATAAAAATTTTTAACACACCTCTCAATTACCCCATCTCTAAGTCAGGAAAAAACTTAATCCAACAGAAGATCCAACATGGGAGGGAGAAGCTCCCCCAGAGAAAAGGCATTCCAGGGAATTCAGGTGTGATTCCAGCAGAAACCCTCTGAACTGAGCAGCAGAACATGGAACCTGTGCCTCGGGGACAGCAGGATATTGCTCGTTATTCCCATTTTATAACCCACCTCAAATCACCCAAGCTGTTTCTCCCAGCAGGAACCTCACATTTCTTTATGTCTTGGTTTGAAAAGACAGGTTAAGGAAGGCAGGAGCCTCCTTTGAGATGGAAAATGTCAACTTCTTCCTTGTGAATTATTATAATTTTGAAATTAAGGGGCTTGCAGGCAAAGGTATGGGAATAGGAATAACAGTTCTGTACTTGGAAAATTAAGAATAAAAATGCAATAGTACAAAAATAATAGAACAAACAACTGGCAGAGTGAGAGCAGCCCTGTCAGGCCGTGGGTCAGGGAGGTGGCTCAGCCCCATCCCAGGGTGGCTCAGCCCTCCTGCAGTGCCAGCTGTGCTTCTGCTGGAGCAGGGATCCTGCACAAGGGGGGAGTTTTCCTCTGGAGCTCCAGGGCTGGGGGAGATGGGCCTGGGCTCCTCTGGGAATGCAGGGGGAAGGAAGCTGCTCCTCTGGGAATGCAGGGGGGAAGAAAGCTGCTCCTCTGGGAATGCAGGGGGCAAAGGCTGCTGTGCTGTCCCAAAATCTCAGATTGTATCCAAGTAGGAATTCTTGGCTCCTCCCCTGGGTGCCGCATCTCCCATGATGGAATTTTCTCAGCCATGCAGGGACACTCAGTGGCCATGAACAAAAGATAATTAATAATTAATGTTCCATGAACAGAAGATAATTAATAATTAATGGCCCATGAACAGAAGAGATCTCCTGGCGGGAGGATTGGTTGTGGGAGAGACAAAGAGAAACCTGCCCAAAGAACAGGAGAGAACTGCCCCAGCTCTACAGGTGGTGACGGAACACACACCCAGCTACAGCTGGGACAAAAGGCATTCCAGGGAATTCCAGGGAATTCAGGTGTGATTCCAGCAGAAATCCCCTGAACTGAGCAGCAGAACACGGAACCTGTGCCTCAGGGACAGCAGGATATCGCTCATTATTCCCATTTTATAACCCACCTCGAATCTCCCAGCAGGAAACCCAAATTTCTTTAATTTGAGCACTTTGCAGGGAGTACTCACTCATTTTTTTCTGTTTTAGGGGTTACTGGATTATTTCAATAGGAATGTTTGTCTTTTAGGTTAGCTTTAGGGTGGTGAGTGTTATAGTGACTCTTATTAAAAATTTACTTTTATTTTTGTTTTTTATTGTGATACAATGTGCTTTTATTTCCATATTGCGATGGGTTTTGGTATAATGAAGGGATGAATGTTGTTTTGCTTTTTGTTTTTGTAACTACGATTGAGTCTTTATTCTGTGTGTATAACGTGATTTTTTAACCCTTGTGAGAGATTTTAGAGGTGTAATTAAGTTTTACTTTTTGGGTTAAAACGATTGTGATATTTGTACTAGAGTTTAACATGTTATTATATTATTATTATAATATTTTAATATTATGTGTCAAGTTGTAGGTTATTTGTGGTTGATCATGGTTGATTTGTGTTATTTAGAAGACATCAGTTTCTATATCTTCACTTTTAGATGACGTTTGTTGATTTTCTATTGGAAGGAAGGAGGGAAAATTGGAATTCTGGTTGTTTTCCCTGTTTTTTTTCCCCAGCAAACAGCGTTCAGGAGCGTTGTCCCATGCACACGCCTGCCTTTAGTGATGACAAACTGATTATTAAGATTATTTCTCTTTCTAAAAATAGAATCCCAGGCATCCATCCTGTCAGGTGGATAATGCTGGGATTTGCGCGACTTGACACAAAAATGACAGAGCTGAGGATTCAAAACTTGCCAGTTTTGTTCTGCTCACTGCTTTAAATGATTTTTTTTCCCCTTCACCTTTTAAAAATGTCTTTTTCCTGCAGTGAAGAAAATCCCACAGCTGGTTGATCACCAGTGGTGAAATGAAAAAAGTCTCAATTCTGCTCCTATTTTTCTATTTTTTTTGGGGGAGAGCAATTATTTTTTGTTAAAGAGAAGTTCTCAAACACCTGTTCCAGCTAAAAATTAAAAACCAAAGGGTATGAATAGAAACTTCCAATAAGTATATTTCTATTTTATATATATTTATATTTATAATTTATAATTTATATAAATTAATATATAACAATAGCATATAATATATATTATATAAAGAATAAATATTTTATATATTTACATAACAATACATAATTTATATATTTATGTAATATTTAGATTTAGATTTTTATAATTTTTTATGATTTTTATAATTTTTTTGATTTTTATAATTTTTATATTTATGTTTATGATCAAAAGAGTGGCCAAAGTGTTATATGAGTGGAATGTATGGAGAGAAAACATCTTGAAAGAGTGAAAAAATTCTGTATCCAGGCTCTGTTGGGTTAGAGAATAAAATAAAAGTTATTCAAAGGATCCAGGAAAAGGCAGCTTTCGGAAATTTAGCAGAAATTTAGAATAAGTAGGAAGTGAAATTAAAAAAAACATAGCATTTTCTGTAAAATTCTGTTGGCCCTGGAATTAGAAATTTGGAAATTTGGAGGATTTAAAGCACAGTGTGGTGTAAAAATAAAAACGTTGAGAATTGCAGATTTAGCAAAGGGAAAATAGAACAGAAATGTGCTTGGAGAAATCCTGGGAGACAAAAAGGAAGGAACGGGAAAAATGGAAGCGAGATCCATGGAGGGCCAGATGGAGATCTCTGTAATGGGATTAACAGTGATTAAAAAATCAAGCAGAAATCTCATTTATTGGGCCCTGAGCTCTGAACCAAGCTGGGGGAGGTTAGAGCAGGAGAAAATTCCCTTGGAGGATTTTTTGGGAGCAGTCCTGGTGGGGTGGAAGGAATCACTTCCCTGGCAGGGCCAAGCACTCCTGTGGCAGCCATGGATTGTCCCATGCCATGGACTCCCTTCATTCCCACTCATCAGAACAGTGAAAAATTATACTTTCCCACCCAAAATGACACTTTCCCACCCAAAATTCCAGCTGATTTTTAATAACCTGGACAACCTGGATTTCCCAGCTCTCGGGGAGCGGTCCCTGCTCTTCCATTTCCATATCTTTCTCCAGATCCTGTCCTATTCCTTGTCCAGCAGGAATTGCAGGTGGCTGCCACCACCCCGAGCTCTGATCGGCGCTGAAGCAGTTGCTGAGCAACCAGAGAACTTCCCTGCAGCAGTTTGGGAATGAAATCTGGGAGTTTTGTGAAATGGGGACAGCTTTGGAAAGGCAAAATATCCTCTGCCCGGATGCCTTGCACCTCTGGAGTGTGGCAGGGAGTCCAGCCCGAGATAGACCAGGCTCTTCCCAGTTCCTTATGGGATGGGCACCCGGAATTCCAGCACCTGGAATGGGGGTTAGGTCCTCATTGGGCTCCTGGGAATCCAACCCAGGTTGGCCAGGCTCTTCCCAGTTCCCTCTGGAATTATATCCACTTATTATGATTTAAATCCTGATTAGGTTCCTGGGAATCCAACCCAGGGTTGGCCAGGGTCTTCCCAGTTCCTTATGGGGTGATACACCTGGAACGGGGGTTAGGTCCTCATCAGGTCTCTGGGAATCCAACCCACGTTCTTCCCAGTTCCTTTTGGAATGATATCCCTTTAATAGGGATAAAATCCCTTTAATAGGGATTAAATCAGATTTATGTATCTGGGAGTCCAACCTGGGACTTGGCCAAATTTTTCCCAATTCTTTCTAGGATGATGGACCTGGAATGGGGATTAGGTCCTCATCAGGTCCCTGCAAATCCAACCTAGGGTTTGACCATGTTCTTCCTGGTTCCTTCTAGAATGAAACCTTTTTAATAAGGACTAAATACTCATTAGGTCCTTGGGAGTCCAATCCAGGACTTGACCGTGCTTTTCCCAGTTCCTTCTGGGATGAAACCCCTTGAATGTGGATTAAATTCTAATTAGGTCTCTGGGAGTCCAGCTCAGGGCTTGACTGTGCTCTTCCCAGCTCCTTCTGGGATGATATCCCTTCAGCAGGGATTAAATCCTATCCCTTTAGCAGGGATTAAATCTTAACTAGGTTTTTGGGAGTCCAGCTCAGGGCTGGACCATGTTTTTCCCACTTTCCTCTGGGATGAAACCCCTTGGATGTGGATTAGCTCCCAGCTCCCATTCTCCAGAAGCCACAATGCCATCAGGGCTGGTGGCACTTGGGATGCCCTCGTTCCAGCTGAGCTGTGAATCCCTGCAAGGGTCAAACCCCATGGGAAGGGATGTGCCAACCACAAAACAGCTTTTGGGGCCAAAAACCGGAGTGAATCCCAAGGTTTTGGCTGCTGGGAGCGTGGATTGCCCTGAGGGTGTTGCTCCTGTGAACAAGACAAGGAGCAGAGCAGTTCCCCTCAGTGACAAATTGTGTGATGTGACAAAAAAGAAAATGAAACAAACCACTGCACAAAAATTATTAATCCTGCCGTGATGTAAGAATACGAATTTTTGGGATTGCTGTGTTTGGGGCTAAGGATTTAGGGATCTGCATGAGGTGCTGCAGGGTTTTATTTTAGGTGAAGCTCCCCCTGGGACAGCAGGCACAGCTTGACTGGACCTCGTGGCAATAATTTGGGGGTTTTTTAGCATTCCTTGGTTAATTTATGAGAAGGATATGGAGCTCCAGGGACAAGAATTGCCCAGGGAACGCGGGGAAGGGAAAAGCCCTGGAGCTGTAGGATTGAATTCAGGAATGTTTGTTTTTCCAGCAGAGCCTGCAGCCATCAGATATTTGCCATTTATAGGTGCAAGACTTGGGGAAAAAAGCAACCTGGAATTACCATATAGTTTTCAGTGCCACTGGCATGTGGCTAAAACCTGAGATTTTTAGGAATTAATGGTTACAATTTTGGAGTTGCCTTTGGAAACCTCCTGGGAATTCCGTCTCCTCCTGAGCTTTTCCCTGCCAGCTGAAGCGGCCCAGGACTCCACGTTAATAAAACCTCGGAGTTTAATTAACGAAACCTCAGAGTTTAATTAATAAAACCCTCTCAGGAGGAGGAGCTCAGTGCTGTGCCAGGGGAGGGGGACCAAGCTGGGCCTTGGTGCACATCAAACCTGCTCGGGGAACTTGGGAAGCTCCAGATGAAACCAGCCCGGAGTTTTTCCAAAGCTCTCTGCTGAGAGGGTCCCAGCTTCATGGAAAATACTGAAATTTTGGGATATGAGTTTTGGGAATTCACTTTTGGGAATTCATTTTGGGATGAGCTGGAATAGGGCTGGGAGTGCAGGTGTTTCCCTCCTCTCTTTTCCCAGGCCTCCCTCGTGAGGCTGCTCGGCTGTTCCCGCGTTTTCCTGCTGGAGATTCCGTACTTCAGCTGTGCACAGGCAGCTGGGAGGGGACGTGCCTGAAAATCAAGTGAAATTCCAAAGGCAGGGAAGAGGAAGTGCTGGCTCCAAAGTCCTGTTTGGCTCTCGACCATCCCTGCAGGGGCTGAGCACTGGGGGCCGTGCCCTGGGACGCTCCTGGGGACCGCAGGGACAGTCGTGGTTGCATCCTACCAGGGATGAACCTCTCTATAAATTAATTACAATCATTTAAACTGGTTAGATAGATTACACACTGATAATTGTGTTGTTCTGCTGTTCCTGGCCTCACAGGACTAATCCCAGGAGTTTTAGGTGCTGGGATAGTGCAGCAGGAGTGGCAGGGAACGTGCTGCCCGCTGAGGGCTGGAAAAAGTTGTTTCCACCCTTTCAACCCCCCCTGCATGGATCCTACACCCACAATAAAATTATAGAAGGATTTTTTAGGATTAATCCTCCTTGGGAATGTGGGGTGGGAACACGTGCTACTCTCAGTAATACTGAATGAAAATAAAAATTAATCTGACAGTGATGTTGGATTACAGGTTGGCATTTCTGCCAGGAAAAGGATGTGCCAGGAATGGTTGGCAGCCCTTCAGCCCAGAACAACTTGTCCCTCGGGTGGTTTTGTCCCACTTTGTCCCAAATCCATGCATTTTGGCTCAGCATTCCACGTTATCTCCATCCCAGACCCAGAACAACCTGCAAACTGCAAAGTGGTGCCTTGCTCAACCTAATTGCCACTTGGAGAGAGGGAATCTGCAGGGAGGAGGAGGAGGAGGAGGTGTGGATCTTAGGAGCAAGGCTGGAAAGGGGAAGGAGAACCAACAACTCTTGGAGAAGCACCCAAAGGATTTTGGTTTATCCAATATGGAGAATGTAAGAGGGAACGGCTTCACACTGAAGGAACGTTGATTAAATGGGATTTTGGGAAGGAATTCCTGCCTGGGCGGGTGGGGAAGGGCTGGGCTGGAATTCCCAGAGAAGCTGTGGCTGCCCCTGGATCCCTGGGATGTCCAAGGCCAGGCTGGACACTGGGGCTTGGAGCAGCCTGGGGCAGTGGGAGGTGTCAGAGGTGAAACTGGATGGGGTTTAAGGTCCCTCCCAACCCAAACTCTGTGTCCCTGTGAATCTGTGAAAATAAGGCTGAATTCCTGAATTCCTGAATCACTTTCCTGGCAGGGCCAAACACTCCAGTGGCAGCCATGGATTGCCCCATGCCATGGACTCCCTTCCTTCCCCCAGAGAATTGGAGCAGTGAAAAATGATACTTTGCACCCAAAATGACACTTTCCCACCCAACCCCACACTTTTTGGGGAGGCAGCATCCCAAGGATGGTGCTCAGGTGCTCACCCCAGCTCAGGGGCCCGTCCTGCCCCAGGAGCTCTCCAGGTGCTGCCAGAGGAGTGGCTGTCACCTCCCAGGGATGCAGGTGTGCTCCCCCAGCCTCCCAGGACACCCAAAATCCTGCTGGGAAGGTTTCCTGCTCAGCCTGTGCTGCCCAAGGGAGCAGCTCCACGTGTGGGTCAACTGCTGAGGAGCAGCATTTCCCTTCCCACCACAGATAAGAAACACTTCCCATCTCCCTTGGAGGAAAAAGGGAGGAAAACACTTCCCTTAAGTTAAAAAAATACCATTAAAGCTTTTAAAAATCCTTCTGTTTTGACAACATTTTTTTTTCCCCTGTTTTTTTCCCCCTGAAGTTTTTGATTATCTGCAAGCCACTTTCTGCAGGAATTGTTTTGGGGTTGAGAAAGCTGCAGATACTCAAGCTCCAGGCTGATATTTGAGCAGGATCAAGTCCCACACGGAGCCTGGGCGATGGATTCCAGATGTTTGCAGCTGTCACGTGGTAGCAGCTGATTTTATAAGTAATAGAGCTCCTTAAGTATCTGATTTTGGCAGCGAGCTCCACTTTTGACTACAGAGAAACTGCAGGAAGTTAGAAAGTACAGGACAAAGGAGTATTTTTAGCTAAGTCAGCTGTGAAACTGCAGAGGGAGGCAGGGTTGGAGGAGCAGGGTGGGGATGTGCTGAGGGCACTCACTCAGGTTCCTGCTGCTCGGGGCACAAAATAAACATTCCTTCCCTTCACAAAATCAACATTCCTTCCCTTCATAGCCTCTGCCAGCGCTGAGGCTTCCCCAGCATTGTTCCCACACCAGCACTTGGATAAGTTGCTCGCCATAAGTTGCCTCACCCTTTTCCAGGCCCTGCCTGTGGGGCCACCAAGATCTGAAGGCCCTGCCCTCATTCCCAGCTCCCAACAGCTTCCTGAAAACCCATTTGGTGTTTTCCCTGTCACTGAAGTGGCATCTCCTGACCACAGGGCTTGTTTAGTGCAGGTCCTGAGATCCCAGATTGGTTTGGGTTGGAAGGGCTGTTAAATCCCACCCCATTCCCACCCCAACAGCTCCCACTGTCCCAGGCTGCTCCAAGCCCCGTCCAGCCTGGCTTTGGACACTTCCACGGATCCAGGAGCACCACAGCTTCTCTGGGAATTCCAGCCCAGGGTCTCCCCACCCTCCCAGGCAGGAGTTCCTTCCCAAAATCCCACCGAAATTTCCCCCTTTCACTCCCATCACTGCTTGAGTAGAAGTTCTCCAAAGGCAGAGCAGCTCCTCACCCGTGTTCTTGTCTGCTGACAAATCACCAGAGCTGTCCGAAGGGCACATTCCAGTGGGGAGCACATCCCACCGTCCGTCCCACCTGCTGCACTGTGAGAGGAACACAAACCACAGCCAGAGGGCTGGAAATTGCTCCTGATTTATGTTCCATGTGTGCACTTCTAAAACGGCCCCGTGGGACTGCTGTGGAGGGGAGAAACAGCAGCCCAGAAGGGTTGGTCTGGATGTGGGAAGGGGGCTCTGGAATCAGTCACTGGATGGTGAGAAATTACTTAAAAAAATAAATTATTATTATTATTATTATTATTATTATTATTATTATTATTATTATTATTATTATTATTATTATTATTGGTGTTGTTGTTATTATTATTATTATTATCATCATAATTATCATTATCATTATGATCATTATTATGATCATTATTAATTTTTCTATATTTTCCATGGTTTAGCTGTCCTTATCTCAACATACAAATTTGACTTCGATCCTCCTCCCCATTCCACCAGAATGAGGGAGAAGAGCGAGCAGCTCCGAGGGTTTTCATCTCCAGCTGGGCTTAAAACCCACACATGGTGGTGGCGCCTGCCATGGTGGTGGCATCTTCTCACAGGGGCACCTTGCATGGCAGCAGCACCTTCCGTCACAGTGACAGCTTGTGGAGTGGTGGCACCTTCCATTACGGTGGCAACTTGAGTGGTGGTGGCACCTGGAGTGGTGGTGGCACTTTTCCATTATGGTTAGCAGCTTCCATCATGAGAGCACCTTGAGTGTTGGTGGCACCTTCCAAAGAGGTGGGACCTCGCGTGGTGGTGGCATCTTCCATCGTGGTGACACCTCACATGGTGGTGGCACCTTGTGTGGTGGTGGCATCTTCTCACAGCAGCACCGTCCATCACGATGACCCTTGGCGTGCTGGTGGCACCTTCCACTGAGGTGGTTTCTTCTCCCTTGGTGGCACCTTCTCCATCCTCCTGGTGGTTCTCCAGCTCCTGCTCCTGCCTCCAGCTGAGCTTGTCCCCAGGTTGCCCCCGTGGCCACCAACCTTCGCTGTCCCAGCATCTCCTTTCAATATCCAGGTGGGAAAAACCCCTCAGGGATTTGCTGTCACCCACAGGTGGTTCCTACCACGTCCAGGGTGTTTCATGGACACAGCCCTGGACTCCTCATTGCTGACCACCTCAGGTGACACCACGCTGGAGAAATTCTGTGTTTGCTGACAAAACCATTGCTTGATGTGCAGAGCACAGCAGGAGGGCAGCGGGGTGATGGCACATTAATACTTGATAAGGTTGGCAAAAAGCCATCGTGATTATCTGGCCTGAACTCCCGTGTAAAACATGCCTGGGGATTTTTCTATTTGAATTAAAGCTTTAGGTTTGGAAAGAAGTGGGAAAAAAAAAAAACCTCTTCAAATCAGGAGATCTCTCAACGGTTGTTTCAGTGCTTAATAACCTGCACTGCTAAAAAGGTGCTTTTAATTCAAGGCTGAATTTTAATCTCGCAGGCACGGGGTTGGGTGTACTTTCATCTGCCTGGCCAGGGAGCCCTCTATTATCACATTTAAATTCCAGAAGTAATTAGAGGCTGCCAGCGGATCCTCTCTTAACCTTCTGTTCGTTAAGGAAAACAAATTGAGTTCCCGGCGTCTTTCATTATCGGCCGAGATCCTCCGCCATCCCCGCGGCTCTGCTCCGAAGCCGCTCCAATTTAATGATTTCCAGCGCTGCTGGGGGATGGCCCCCTCCACCTGGGGGATCCCAGGGGTCCTGCCGTGGAAAAATCAGCTCGGTCGTTCCCGTGGAAAACAAAGAAACTCCGTGGAACGGTTGGGATTGGAAGGGACCTTAAGGATCGGCAAGTTTGACCCCCAGCACAGGAGGTCAAGGAAAAGTAGGAGCATGTGGCAAAATCCTCATGGATTAATCTGGTGAATGCAGCTTTTCCAGAAGCATTCTTGGAGCTGGAATGTTCTGGTGTCCTTTGGCATCGTGGCAGGTCCTTGAACCATGGCAGCAATGCCAGGGTTTAGCAGCCTGGGGGAACGGATCCAGGGAAGAAAGGCTTGGAGCCCTCCTGAAGGCAGGGGTTGGACATGTCCAGCTGAGGTGACACACTGGGGACAGCTGGGCCACCATGGCTGTCACCTGAGCAGCACAGAGACAGCTCCTGTGCACACCTCCAGGGATGGGGTCAGTATTCCTGGGAAAAGAGGAAGTTTTCCTTCCAGTTACCTCCTGCTGGTCACTCGTGGTTGCACCAGGCAGAGATGGATTCATGAAGGGGTGGAGGGGGAATTTTCCTGTCTGATGGGAAACTCTGGATCCTGCACGGAGGAAACACAGTGACAGCCAGCTTGGCCTTGTCATCGTTGTCATAGAGACCCTGGAATTGCAGCTCTCTCCAGGATTCACACGGATCACTGAATCCCAGAACGGGTTGGGATGGAAGGGAACTTAAAGCTCACCCAGTTTCATCCCTGCTGCAGGCAGGGACACCTCCCACTGTCCCAGGCTGCTCCAAACCCTGTCCAACCTGGCCTGGGACAATTCCAGGGGCAGCCACAGCCTCTCTGGGATATAGGTCTGTACATATGGATCACCACGGCACGTCAGCATCCACCCAGGCAGCGAGCTGAAAGCAGGGAATTCACTTGCTCTTTAAATGCAGACGATGTTATTAAAGCCAAAATGACTAAAAATGCCTAAAAGCAGGAGAAGAGAGGCATTAAAATGGAAACGAATCTCCGCGAGTGCTTTGATATGAGGATAAAAGCAGATTTTGATTGCGGCTCTCCCAGCGGTATCCGCCACCAACACGGAAACCTCAGGGGCCGGGAGCCTTTGGAAGTGCTCCTGGCACAGGGGGAATGTGTGGATTCAGGCCAGGGAGAGGCTGGGCCTTTGTGTTTATTCAGGAAATTAATGAGGATGTTGGAGAGGTAAATTTGCCATCCCTGCTCCGGGAGGATTCTGTGTGGTTTTCCGATGGAATCGGGGGTGATGGGGCTGAGGGAGGGCTGTGGGAAGGTTTAGCCCTGATACATCCAGGATTTGATGTTCTGGGTATCAGACACCCTGTTCTGATAGCCAGACCTCACCTGGGAATCAGTGCATATTTTTGGGGATTTTTTTTTCAATTATTATCATTGTGATAATTATAATTTTCTTTTAGGATGATGAGGCCCTGGTTGCCCAGAGAAGCTGTGGCCGCCCCTGAATCCCTGGAAGTGTCCATGGCCTAATGAGTCTAAAAATACAGATAAAAACCAAGAAACAGTAGAAGAACCAAGAAACAAGAAGGAAATTCAGCACTGAAGATGAGAAAGAAGAAAAAGCTTCAATAAAAAGGTTTCCTCTTTCCATTAATATAAACCCCACATTTATTCACATCATATCTTTACCAGGGGATTTATGGAAAGATTTATTGAAGGATTTAGTATTTATTGATGCTCCTGAACTGTGGTTCTGGAGATTCTTCTCCTCCTCTGAGGGGGACCCCAAAACCAGAGCCAAAATTCCCCTCACTCAGCCACAAATTTGTGTTGGGAAACCACAGCAAAGCCAGACCCACAGTGCTGGATCTAAAAATACAGAGAAAAATAAAAAACCAGTAGAATAACCAAGAAACAAGAAGGAAATTCAGCACTGAAGATGAGAAAGCAGAAAAAGCTTTCAAAAAAAAAGGTTTCCTCTTTCCAGTAATACTAACCCCATTTATACATACATATACATTTATTCCCATTGCTGTGTAAATAACACAGATCTTTACCAGGTGATTTATTGAAGGATCTCTCTCCCAGCAAATAAAGGAGCTGCAATGAGAAGCTCTGATTGCTTGAAGTTGCAATAAATGCAACGCTGTCAGCCCCGTGCCAGCAAACATCTCAGGGAGCTGCTTAAATTCCCCATACCCTGAACCACATCCCATAATTTATATAGTACATATTGGTACAGCGTGTTACAGCAGAGTTTATAATAATTTATTAGGGGAGAAAAAGCTATCTCCATTAATAATTGATCCATTATAAATAATGGATTAAGAAATGCTGCTTTGATTTAAAGCCCGTGCTGGTAATGTATGCTAAACTCTGGTGCTGTTTGATGGCAGTAAATACAGGGAAATCTTGAAGATTTGCATCCAGTTTGCTCATTTCTGCTGGGGAACAGTGGATGGCAGGTGGGAGCCTCCTGGGAAAGATGTTTTTTATGGAATTGCCATGGGAAATGTGGGTAATGAGGCGGAAAAGTGCAAAGGAAAAGATGCCTTTTGATACAGGTTGATTTTGGTGGTAGGAGAAGGGGGAATGGAAAAGGAGGGGAGATTTAGGTGGGATACTGGGGGTGGGAGGGTAAGGAGAGGCTGGGATGGAATTCCCAGAGCAGCTGGGGCTGCCCCTGGATCCCTGGAAGTGCCCAAGGCCAGGTTGGAACACCCTGGGACAGTGGAAGGTGTCCCTGCCATGGCAGGGGTGGGGATGGATGGGATTTAAGGTCCCTTCCACCCCAAACCTGTTGCCCTGATTTTTAAAAGTGTTAAGTTTTCCTTTATAGATCTTTTGGAAGTTTTATAGTTCTTTTAAAAGTTTCCTACACCTTCTGATATTTACATATTTATACTGGAGTTCTCACACTCTGTTCTTGTAAATAATTATTGTTTTGCATTCTTCTTTGTAGAGAAGAGGGAATTGATAGACTGTAAGTTTGACCAGTGAGGTTGGAGAGGTGGCAATTCCATCCTCCAATCCACTGTCACTTTTAGAATTCTATATATTATGAGGTCAGAAATAAAATGAGCTCTTTTTCCCTTTTGAGCTTACCAAGCTCCTGTGTGCTCATTTCGTGTCCAGAAGCGACACAAACCCTTTTGGGATTCTGTGATCCCACAGCAGGACAGATTCACAGGAATCAGCCCCTCACAACCTGCCCTGCTCTGTTTACACACACAGAAGGGTTTTCCACACCTGAATCTCAAGCACCTGCTACTTTCCCCTTTGACTCTCACACAAATTCCACGTTTTTATGACTGGGATAAAGCAGAGCTGCAGGAGAGAAAGTGAGAAAGTGCATTCCACAGAAAGCAGCTTTCTGATAAAAACTATGCTTTAAACACCCCAGATCTCGGGGTTTGTCAGGAAGAATTGACAGGAATTTGTCAGCAGACATCAAGAGTCAGCTCTGGCCTGGCCTTTCCAGAGGCACTTTTCATTTATTTGTTTACTAAAAGCAATAATCCCTGTTTGTGTGGAGAGCACGGGCTCTGCACGAGCTGCAGGAGCAGATGGAGGAGTTTCATTCCTTTAAACTGTTGGGATGGAGACAGGCAGGACACGGTGTGAGAGCCCAAACCTCCATCTGCTGCTCACACACCTTCACACCAGGCCCTGCTGCGTCCTCCCCTCCCTCCCAGACAGGAATTCCATCCCAATAAACCAAATAATCCTAAATCTCCCCTCCTTTTCCATTCCCCCTTGCCCTACCACCAAAATCAACCTGCACCAAAAGGCATCTTCCCTTTTCCTTTGCACTTTTCCGCCTCATAACCCACATTTCCCATGGTAATTCCATAAAAAACCTCTTTCCCAGGAGGCTCCCACCTGCCCTCCGCCGTTCCCCAGCAGAAATGGTCAAACTGGATGCAAATCTTCAAGATTTCCCTGCATTTATTGCCATGAAATTTGGGATTGCAGCACGTTTTGGGGACTGGGAGCATGGAAAGAGCAAAGCCTGCAGGTCGTGGCCCACAGGCATCAAGAGAAAACATCACATGGCAGGGCTGGGTTGTTATTTATTACTAATATTAAAAGGATTTTTTTTTTTTTTTGTGGATGAGCTCTCTTTTGTACCACAGAATGACAAAAACTTGGGTGTTAAAAGGGAGCAGAAATCTCTTTCCTGTTTTTCCCTCATTTTGTCCAAATCCTGGTTTGGATTTAATCCATCCCTGCTGCTGGCTGTGATGCATTAGCCTAAGAAAGCTGAATTTTTATGAGACATCTCATTGGCCTAGTGGTTGTAAGAGCTTGTCAGTACCTAAAACTGTGTTTTTAAATAATTTGACTAAGCCCCCTTCTCTTCCAGCCTTCAGTCTCCTGTGGTATTATATTCTAAGTTTCCTTCCCTGTCTCCCAGGGCTGACAAGACTTTAATTTCTAATTTAAAAACTGAGATAACATTTATTCTTGGAAAGGAGGCTTGGCTGTAAGTTTGCTTTGTGCAAAAACGAGAAAGGAAAAGGGGTGAAAATGACTGTTTTCATTCCTGAGACATTTTCCTATAAAACATGGGAACATTTCCTCCAGCACTGGCTCAGCTGATGGATGAATTCATCATCTCTGCCCTTCCAGAACTTGCACATCATGGAATTCCTGACTGGATTGGGTTGGAAGGGACATTAAAATCCATCTAATTCCACCTCCAGCCACTGTCCCGGGGTGCTCCAAGCCCTGTCCAAGCTGGCCTGGGACACTTCCAGGGATGGCACAGCCAGAGCTTCTCTGGGAATTCCATTCCAGCCCCTCCCCACCCTCCCAGGGAATATTCCTTCCCAATATCCCAACCTCCCACCCATCCCTGCTCTCTGGCAATGGGAAGCCATTCCCTGTGTCCTGTCACTCCAGGCCTTGTCAAAAATCCCTCTCCAGCTCTCCTGGAGCCCCGTTAGGTGCAGCACAGGGATGATTTTCATTTAACTCCCATTTCCTTTATTAATTTTTAATGGGTAATTTGGGATGCACAAGCACTTACTGTCAAAACCCAGCACCAGACACTTCCCTGGCAGGCACAAATCCCAGCTCCTGGGATAATTAAGGCAGCAGGAGCATTTATCAAGCTCTTACTAAATTTACAGCCCCTCCCTGAGGTCTCTCCTCCTGCCTGGTTCAATCATTTGAACTTTGGAGTGATTCCCTGGGCCAGCATTCCCTGGGGATGGACACTGTGGCTGATGGGACAGGGGGGACAGGGCCATCCCAACAGCTGGTCCTTGGCTTCTTTTTCCTGCCAAGGTCAGGATTAAATGTGTGAGATGGGATTTCTTGTTGGGACTCAGATGTTTATTAGTTTTTATTTATGTTACAGTCTCACAAACCTTGAGTTCTGCCGCACTTCACTCCAACAAACTGAAAATGGAGCCCATCTCTCTCTACAAGGCCTTTTAAGGATAAACTGTCCAATTAAAAAATGACACCTGAATTATTTTCACTTTTAACCCAATAACAAACCACCTGTGCCCTGCAATGTGGGATTTTTAGCTGATTACACAAAATCACCCAAACCCATGGAGGAGAAGGAGAAGGAGAAGGAGAAGAAGGAGAAGGAGAAGGAGAAGGAGAAGGAGAAGGAGAAGGAGAAGGAGAAGGAGAAGGAGAAGGAGAAGAAGGAGAAGGAGAAGGAGAAGGAGAAGGAGAAGGAGAAGGAGAAGGAGAAGGAGAAGAAGGAGAAGGAGAAGGAGGAGGAGAAGGAGAAGGAGAAGGAGGAGGAGAAGGAGGAGGAGGAGAAGGAGGAGAAGGAGGAGAAGGAGGAGAAGGAGGAGAAGGAGGATAATCTTCCACCCTAAAACCTCCACTTTGCTTTATAGATATTCCTGTATTGTCAACCCTTAAACTCTGATTTCCCACCCTGTGATATCTCACATTTCTATCCAAACTCCACACCCACAATCCCAGTTCTGCCGTTCCATTTTGGAACCTTCTCCAGGGCCTCAGGTCAGTGCAGCGTTCTCCTGGCAGCACAGAAATCTCAAATTCTCAGCAGCCAGGCTTCCAACACCCAGCCGGGGATCTCTGCAGAAATTCCCGATTTGCTCCTTGGAAACCTCAGGGAAAGTTTCCTCCCTCACTCCTGTACTCCACAATGCTCAGCATCCCAAAATTCCAGAGCGGGCACTTCCAAACCACAGCCGGCTCCTCTCGGGGGTTTTCCCATGGGTTTAAAGAGCTCCGAGAAGCAAAGAGGCGAAATCTGATGTAAAATCCGGGACTCGAGGGTGGCATTTCCATTGGAAATCAGCTCCTGGGGTGGCCTCCCCGGGAGCATCCTCGGGGACAGCCGGGGCTGTTTGTTCCTGGAATGTTCCTGCGATGGATTTAATAGGAACAAGAGTCGGTTCATTATCTGTGCCTTTGTTTTGTCTCTCTAATGGCTGGGGCTGTTGTGACCGTGCACTTTAATGGCTTTCAGATGCCAAAGGTCTCATTTGAAGCCCGGACCACCGGCAGAAAACAAACTTGTTGCTGCTTTGAGGTTGCAAAAAGCAAAGAAAAGGATGGTTTTTCCTCTGCCCAAGCCCCCAGCGTATTTTTCTGAGTTGGTTTTATATCAAAAGAGCGTTTTCCTGATGTAATTATGAGAACTGATCTCGTCCCTGCACAGGTACCTCAATAAATAATTAGATGTATAATATTTCCACAGCTGTGCTCTGCCAGATGGTTCTGGCTTTTTTTTTTTTCTTTCTTTCTTTTTTCTTTTTTCTTTTTTTTTTTTTAAGAGCTTAAAGCAACTTCCTTCCTCTGCAGCGGGAAAAGCCAGCCCTGTCAAGTCCTATAAACTCATCCTATAAACTCATCATGAGGAGCAGACAGGTCCTGGAGACCTGGCTTTGAACCTGGAGGAGAAGAAAGGTGCCAGGGATGGAGCAGCCAGGGGCTGAGCCCTGGGCGGGGTGGGGGAGTGCACGGGGACGTTCCTGGTCCAGCCCCGCCCGATCCAGATGTTTGCAGGTGATGCTCCCACCGCAGGAACCAGACCCAGCCTGGACATCAGGACCTGGCTCTTCCCTAGGGCTGGATCATAAACACAGAATTATTAACTGGGCAATGGAGCTGGGGAATTCCTGAGGGAGCTGGGAAGGGGCTCAGCCTGGAGCAAAGAGGCTCAGGAGGGACTTCCTGGCTCTGCACAGCTCCTGCCAGGAGGGGACAGCCAGGGGGGTTTGGGTTCTTCCTTTCTTCTTCATGGAATTCCTTTTTTTGCAGAATCCCAGACTGGTTTGGGTTGGAAGGGAATTTAAAGCCCATCCAGTGCCACCCCTGCCATGCCCAAAGACAATTCCACTGCCCCAGGCTGCTCCAGCTTGGCCTTGGGCACTGCCAGGGATGCAGGGGCAGCCCCAGCTTCTCTGGGCACCTCTGCCAGGGCTGCCCACGCTCACAAGGAAGATATTTCTTCTCAAAATCGAATAAAAATCTCCTCTCTTGCAGTTCAAAACCATTCTTCCTGTCACCACCTGAGTAAAAAATCCTTCTCCAGCTCCTTCTGCTGCAAAAGCCTGGCAGGAAAATGTCAGGGTTTAATGGGAGTTACCTCTGCCATGGACAGGGATGTGTGGGCCGAGCAGAATTGCAGAATTACAGAATCAAAGAATCACAGAATTAGAGAATCACAGAATTACAGAATCACAGAATTACAGAATGACAGAATTAAAGAATCAGAGACTTACAGAATCACAGAATCACAGAATCATAGAATTATAGGACCACAGAATTAAAGAATGACAGAATCACTGAATCAGAGATGTACACAATCATAGAATGACAGAATTACAGAATGACAGAATGACAGAATCGCAGAACTGCAGAATCACAGAATTTCAGAATTACACAGAATCAGAAATTTACAGAATGACAGAATGACAGAATTACTGAATCAGAGACTTACAGAATCACAGAATCACAGAATCTCAGAATCACAGAATCACAGAATCACGGAATTACAGAATGACAGAATTACAGAATCAGAGATTTACAGAATCACAGAATCACAGAATCATAGAATTACAGGACCACAGAATTAAAGAATTAATGACAGAATGACAGAATGACAGAATGACAGAATGACAGAATCAGAGATTTACACAAGCATAGAATTACAGAACCGCAAAATTACAGAATTACAGAATCACAGATTTGCTGTCCCTTGGCTTTTCCATGCCCAGCCCTGCAATATCTCTGAGCTGCCCAGCACAAGCTCCCTTTTGACACCTTTGGGTGCTTCTGGTCCTGTGTTGCCCCCAGGAGCTGTGTGGGAGGCTGGATTTCCAGCAGTGGGGACTCCTCTGGGAAGGCTGGGGCGCCTTTGGGCGCTGGGGTTGTTGTGTCAACCTCCAAAGCAGGTCCAGTGATGTCAGATCCTGCTCCTAGGGGAAAACTCTCCATCCAGCAGGGGAATCAAGAAAACACCCATCACCTTCCTCAGCCTGCTGTATTTTAGCTATAAAAATCATGGCTCATCAATGTTTCAGCCTTGGCCTGCGGTGGGAAGTGCTGATTCTTTGCTTCTCTTTTTCTGACAAGGTCAGGATTAAATCCTGAGATGGGATTTCTTGTTGGAACTCAGATGTTTATTAGTTTTTATTTATGTTACAGTCTCACAAACCCTGAGTTCTGCAGCACTTCACTCTAACACACTAAAAATGGAGCCCATCTCTCTCTACAAGGCCTTTTAAGGATAAACTGTCCAATTAAGAAATGACACCTGAATTATTTTCACTGTTAACCCAATAACCAACCACCTGTGCCCACAATGGGAACTTTTTTATCCAATTGCACAAAACCACCCAAACCCATGGAGAAGAAGGTAAAGAAGAAGGAGGAGAAGAAGAAGGTAAAGAAGGATCAGCCTCCACCCTAAAACCTCCATCTTGCTTTATAGATATTCCTGTATTCTAAACCTTAAACTCTGAGTTTCCCACCCTGTGATATGTCACACTCCTGTTAAAACACACAGCTGCAGGTCCAGGTGCCTTTAGAGAGGAGTTTTTGTTTGTTTTGGTGCTATTCAGCATCGAGGGGCTCTTTCCTGAGCTCTTGGAGAATTTACCAGTTATTAGACGAGGGGAAATGGTCACCAGGGGAGGTTCACGTTGGGTATTAAGGAAAATTTCTTCCCTGAAGGAGTGATTAAACATCAGACCAGGCTGCCCAGGGCAGTGGTGGAGTCACCATCCCTGCAAGTGTTAAAAAGCAAGATGTGGTGTTGTAAATGTGGCACCTGGGGGCATGGTTTAGTGGGCCAAAGATGGACTTGATGGTCTTGGAGGTCTTTTCTAACCTGAATGATTCCGTGATTCCTCCTGAATTCCAGCCTGGGTTTGTCCTTCACCCCACACTGAAGATGCCCAGAGGGGGAAGGAGCAGAGGTCTCTGTTTTGCAGCTGAGGAAAGGGGTTGATGCCTGCTGGTGGGGTCATGTTTTTTTCGGGGTCAGCACACAGGAACCTTTATCTGCTGCCCCCAGCCCCACCCCACTGATAGCACAAACTGCCACGTGTAGATACTGGGATAAATAATTTGCTTTTTGCTGTTAGAACCTCCCAAGCTGCACCTTTGCAAGCCTTTTTGTGGTTGCACAAGGACAGTGTGGAAAAATACAAAAAATAATAATTTAAAAATAAACCCTGACACTTTATCTCCCTTTTACCTCGAGCTGTTCATATTCCCCTTGTTATGCACCAAATTTGTGCTGGGGAAACAATGAAAATCTGAAGGAGAGGATAAATTTTAGAGATGTGAGATCTCTTCCAGGTCCCTGAGCATTTAAGCTGGGAGGGTTTTGAAGGGGACCCCAAAAATCCTTGCAAAAGGTGCTGGGCACCCACCCACAGCTCTGCCCTGCCAGTTCCAGCACTGCAGATTTTCCCTGCTCCAGACCTGCAGGATTCAGGATGTTTAATCCTTGCAGGCAATTTTGGCAGAGAAATCCCTGTGCCATGGGTGGCACGGGTGTCCCAGCCATGAGAAGCTGAGGACGTGGCTTAGAGGTGAACCTGGAAGTGCTGGGTTCATGGTCAGACTCGATGATCCTGCAGGGCTTTACCAACATTCAGGATTAAAATTTTCACTGCTCTACCCATTAATTTGCTTTAGTCCTTCAAAAGCTGTTTGAGGGGTTCTAGTGAAGCCAAAGCCTCGTGGATTTTATGGCATTCCCAGGGCTTCAGGCATTCCTGGAAGCTTGGGGAGGGGAATTTTCTGCACCTTCCAGCTCTTACTGACCAACACCGCGGCCTGAGGATGCTCCTGGGCGTTCCCACAACCCTGATGGGGGCAGAGAGCTGCAATGGGAGCAGGGAGCTGGAAATGAGCTCTTTGTTATTCCCGGGGATTCAGAGGTCAGCGAGGGAAGGGGCTGGAGCTGCTTCCCTGGCAGTGGCTCCACATCCTCTCCCTCATCAGATTCTCTGCTCGGGTCCGTAGGCAGGAGGGGCGGAAAGGGCAAAGCCGGGCTCAGCTGGAGCGCTGCTGATGACAGACACAGGGACAGACGTGGCTGGGGGGACAAATCCCGCTTTAATGTCACCTGGGCCACGCTGGCTGCTGCCCCGAGACATCCCCAGCACCCAGCAGGGCACCAGCTCTCATCCAGGGAAAACCAGCGACACCAGGAACGCCAGCTCTGGATGCGTGACGAGGTTTCTCACTTTAATTACCAGCAACAAACAATCCCGTGGGTTATTTCATGATTACCACCCCTGCCCGAGCCTCCTGCGGATCATGGGAGCGGGCTGTGGATAAATCAGGCCTGGGCACTGCTGGGGCCCCGTGAAATGAATCCCAAATCCTGACATTTGTTTTGACACATCATCTCCTCGTGCGCCGCAGCCGCGGGTTTCGCTCTCCCCGCCGCACCTGGGGCTGCGGGGCTGAGGTCAGCACGCAAAAATGTGAACTGCCTGTTTGCAAATTAATAGCACATGGCCTCAATCCCTGGGCTCTTGGGCCTAAGTTCAAAAAAATAGAGATATAAAACTTGGGTGATTTACTGGAGCTTTCCTGGACTGGAATGATTAATGGGCTGATTTACTGGTCCCATTTTTTTTTTTATGTTGAAAACGATATCTAAAAATTAAAGGCAGTGCAGAGGAAATAGTGGTCACAAATGCCTTTCTCGTGTTGCTAAGGAGAAGAAAATGATCTTGTGAGGGATAGATTTTTAAATATTAATTTTCTGATTTGTTTCTGCAGAAGGGGGAGCGGTGCCTGACGCGGACACGCTCGGCGTTAAATGTTTGAGGGATGTGATTCCTCGATGTGAGCCAGTCAGCTCGAGTTAAAATTCCCTCTCTAACCAGCCAGAAACGGTTCCAGGCCATGATGGAAAAACACCTCCAAGCCCAGAGTGGAGTGACAGCAGCTGGCACCGTGTCTGTGAGTGGCAAGTCGGGAAAGTCACTGGGGGGTTCCGTGAGGATGGAAGATGGAGGGCACAGGATTTGCCTCTGGGGTGTTTATTCAGGTGGCAAAGCAGCAGAAACATTCCAGCATGGGAATGTTGGGCCTTGTGGGCATCCTGAGGGAGCTGGGTGCTGCTTGGTGCTGCCAGCCCTGCCCTGTTCCCAGTGTGACACCCCTGTCACAAGAGGTCCTTGCACCCTCTGTGCATCACCAGCTTCTCCTCTGGGGCTCCCAGACCTTTCCATCTCTGCTCAGCATGAGGATTAGGTCTCGTTGTATTTGTTTTCCAACTAATCCCAGTGAGGAATTCTTCTCCTGGCAGCAATTCCTTGGCAGCAGCTCGTTGTATTCCTTGCACGTGGAATCACAGAGTTGTGAAGGCTGGAAAAGCTCTCCCAGACCATCCAACCATTCCCAGCATTGCCAGTCCCATCTCTAATCACACCTCGCTGTGCCACATCCACATGGCTTTTAAATCCCTCCAGGAATGGGGACTTCACCGCTGCGCCAGGCTGGACAAGCTTTTCCATGGAGAAATTTTCCCTGTTTCCAACCTCAACCTCCTTCTCTTCGTTCAGGACAGGACATGGAGCGTGGGGAGCAAGAGCTGGATCAACCACCTTCAGAGCAGGGGAGTTCCTGTCACATTTAATGGATGTACTGCAATAGGCAGGATAGTAAAATAATAAAAAATAATAAATGCTTACACAGCCAGGATCAGATTCTCCCTAATTCGGGTTCAGATTCTCCTTAAGCCAGCAGAAAAACCCACACTGGTTTCCCAGGCAAGAGGGAGAAACCTCAAGTAACTAAAAATGAGTTTAAGTGAGTGAGGGGGTTTTGTCTTTCCTTTTTTGCAATGTTGGTGGCTGATCCTGGCAGGGATTTCTCCATCTGAAACGCAGGGAAGAGTTAATTTTCTCAGTTTGGAACATCTATCTGTCATGTGCGGCTGCTCTGTAATTATGACTTTTTCTGCTTCTTAGAAAAAGGTTATTACAAGAGCCTTTTAATCTAAAAGGCCAATTATATTAAAACAGTGGCTTCCATACTTAGATCCCCCTTTACACACACGCTATTGTGTTTGGGATAAATTTAGCAAATTATAGGGAAGCTTTGCTTAGTGGGAGCTTCAAAATACGATCCCCGCTTGCATCAGCGTGAAGAGCCCTGAGAAAATCAGCTGTTATTTATGGACTGCAGCCAGGAGCCCCAGCCATGCTCAGATTTAGGGATCTCATCCAGGATGAGGGGCTCAGGATGTCTCTTTTGCTCTGCTGTGTGTTGGGAAGGCTGCTGGCTCCGGGTTTGGGAGATGCTGGGAAGCAGAAGCGGAATTTGTGGCGGGTGGGTTCAGGTGAGGTCTGCGAGCGCCCAAAATGTTCATCCATGCGCTGCCTCCTGTGGAATCTTCTCAGCCAGGCATGAAACCCACAGCAATTCCAGGCCCTGCCACCGCTCCCTGCTGAAATCCCACCCAGGAGGAGAGTGTGGAAAACTTCCCCACATTTTAAATCCCGTTTGCACCGTCTGCAAGGGGAAATGCTTCCTTCCCAATAAAATAACCGTGTTTTCCCTGAGCTCGGATCTCCTGGGAGGGATAACTGGCTTGAAGGGCAGGCAGTGAAAGGGGTGGAGTTCCAGAGCATCTCCTGGATGGTGGGAATTGGTTCCAAGCACAGCTCCTTGGGAAGCGGTTGGGGCAGACACCATTCCTGGGCTACCACAGAGAGGGAATGGGAATTTTGCAGGAACTTTAGGAAAAAAATCTCCTGTCCCAGGGTGCTCCAAGCCCCATCCAGCCCAGCCTTGGGCACTTCCAGGGATCCAGGGGCAGCCACGGCTGCTCTGGGCCACAGCTTGAGGCTGTTCTGTCCCTTTTACCTGGGAGAAGAGCCCAACCCCTGCCTGGCTCCAACCAGGGACCTGGAGCAGGGTCCAGGTTATCCCATGGGAATCCACCACCCTGCTTCCCTCAGGAATCATCTGCACCATGCCAGATCCTCTGGGGACACAGAGAATTGAGCCCCTTTGGTTGTCTGGGAAGCTTTAGGAGATCACACAGCAAAGCTCAGGCTGCTTTATTAACACTGTGCTCATTACTGTTGTCAGAAAGGAAATTGCAATGTGTGAATTCAAAGGCTTTGGGTGAGCTGACAGATGATTTCAATTTAGAATCACAGCTTTAGAGTCTGGAGCCCCCGAATTTCCTCCCTGTGCCTTTACCAAGTCACTGGTGCTGGGTAAAAGGTTCACTGCCTACATCTTTTAGTTATGCATTTATTTAATCTCGCCCCAGCCAGGGAGGTGTTTTAAGATTAAAATATTCCTTATCCGCCAAAGTTGTGATAAATATTGATGCAGCATTTCAAACAGGCCGTGCTGTGCTCAGGCAGGTCCGGGTGAGGACTGGAAGGCAGCCAGGACTGCCTTGGAACACTTCAATAAAAAGCAGTGAGGGCTCCAGAGGGTGAAGGTGAACGGTGAGCACAGGCTGAGTATCCAGTGAGTATCCACTGAGCAGTCCCAGCAGGCAGGAAGGGCTCCATGCAAATTCTTTTTGACTTTACATCAGTCCCGTGAATTGGTTTTACAAGATCAAATGGAAATATTGGAAAATGGGAGATCCCATAATCTCAGTAGCAAGCCCAAGGCTTTTGTTTCTGATAAATGGACAAGCTCCTTTAAGCCTGGTAATTAATCTGATGGATCTTTTCAATTTGATCAACCCCTTCTGTGACATTATTCTTTAATCTGCACGGCTCCAGCTTTCATCAAAAAACAAACCCAGTGACAATGAGGTAAAACTGCTCAAAATGCAGCCCCCAATGTCTGCTGCTCGGGCAGGTCCCTGGAATTGCTTTTCCATGGAAAGCAGCATCCCTGGGGATGTCAGAGCTCCTGGAGACCTTAATCAGGGGCTTTACAGCTTCCTACAAATCTTGTGTCAGGAGAGAAGGACTTGGTGGTGGCCAGGATTTTTGGGAAGTGTCTGTTTTTCTTGCATCTCTTGTTGGTAACTGAAATTATTCAGTTAATTTCAGTTAACTCGGGGACAGGGGGGTGATGCATTTACTGCTTTCTAGAAAGGACATTTGTGGCCCAGAGAAGCTGTGTCTGCCCCATCCCTGGGAACGTTTGGGCTTGGAGCAGCCTGGGATAGTGGAAGGTGTAGAACTAGATGGGGTTTAAGGTCCCTTCCATCCCAAATCATTCCAGAATTCCATACAGGCATTCAAGCTGGAAACACTGGAGCTGAAATTCAGGGCTCCCTATTCCAGACTGGAGGTGATGCCATGAGAATTTACAGGCAACCATCAAAGCAGAAGAGGAAAGATAGGAATCCACGCTTTGAAATTGCTTCCAGGGCAGGATTTATTGGCATTTTTTATGAGGGAAGCTGTAAAGTTTTTAAGAAGCTGTGATTCAGTTATTCATGGAGCCTTTCATGGTTGAAAATGAGGTTTGTGGTTCTTCCTCTCATCAGCCAGGCTCAGGTGACGAATCCTGTCACTCCTGATCTCCTTTTTGGGATGAATTCTGTCATTCCTGCTCCCCTTTTTGGGATGAATTCTGTCATTCCCGCTCCCCTTTTTGGGCTGAATTCTGTCATTCCTGCTCCCCTTTTTGG
>QUSF01000012.1:19635998-19652135 GCA_003676055.1 Chloebia gouldiae | reverse complement strand
AGGGAAGGATCCAGGCAGAGCTCAGAGCCCCGGGAATGTTCCCCTGGAGAAGGGAAGGATCCAGGCAGAGCTCAGAGCCCTGGGAATGTTCCCCTGCAGAAGGGAAGGATCCAGGCAGAGCTCAGAGCCCCTGGCAGGGCCTGAAGGGCTCCAGCAGAGCTGGAGAGGGGCTGGGGACAAGGGATGGAGGGACAGGAGCCAGGGAATGGCTCCCACTGCCAGAGGGCAGGGATGGGTGGGATACTGGGATAAATCCTTCCCTGTGAGGGTGGTGAGTCCAGGCAGGACGGGCTGAGCTGAATCCAGCCCTGCCTTGGCTGGGGGTGCTGGGATTCTCCTTCCTCATTGTTTTAGTGCCTTTTATTTTTTGCTTTCCCCCCCCTTAACTCTCCTCATGAGGAACATATTTCCAATAATGCCCTTGGAAGGAGCCCTCGGTGATGGAGTGGTGTGGCTGTAATTTGCCTGCTGCTGAGTGTAGTGTTTCAATCCTCGCTGAATTTGTGCCTATGATTTATGAGTTAATGCTTCCCCTTGTAAATTATATTGAAGAGAAAAAAAATGAGTCTTATTTTTCCCTGTTTTCAGCAAACTTAATGTTTATGCTTTATGTGCCATCAGGAGGAATAAAGCACTCTGAGGTTTCCAGACCGTGTTTTCAGCAGGTAAAATGCAATTATTCAGAGCAGGGAGCTCTATTTGATCCATGAATAGGGAAAATGAAAAGGCATTCAAAGGCTGAGCCAAAGCCTCTTTAAATCTTCGGGAGCGTTTTTTTCCCCTTGGGATTATAGAGCCACACAAAGGGGAATGGGATCCACGTTGTTCCTCACTCCACAGGGCTCTGCCACCGCTCAGGCTTGGATTTCACCCTTGGAAAACGCAGCTCTCGGGGTTCCCACTCTGCCCGGCGTTCTCCCTGTGTGTGCAGTGCACTTTTCCCATCACATTAATTCCCGTGGGAGCTGTTGTGACATTGTGCCGGGGCTGGTGGAAAGGCGAGCGCTGTTCCAACACCTTCCCGGGACTGTGCCAGCGTCTCCCGCTCTGTCTCACCCGGCACGACCCTCCCCAGTGCCGCAGCTGTCACCTCCCATCCTGTCACCTGCCCAGGTGGGGCTCACGGGGACCTCTCTGTGCCAAGGGATGGCGGAGCTGTGTCCTGCCACTGACGCCTCGGGTTTGAGCTTTGATATTTTTCAGGCTCCGTGCTGCTTTAGCTTCCCATGAAGTGTTGCTGAGTTCTGTGCACAGAGCAGGGACACAAAACATTTCCTGCTCCAGCTGGGCACCAAGGACAAATGATCCAAATCTCAGCCCAGCAGCACAAACCCCGTGGGCTGGAGAGAGAAAAACCAGCAGGGTGGGACTGCCTGGGCTGGAGCTGGAATGGGACAATGAACTGCAAGGTGCCAATGGAGCAGAGCTGATCCCAGGGAGAGCCCCTGGGGGTGCATTTTGGGGCCATTTTGGGTCACCTTGGGTTCCTTTTGTGCCATTTTGGTTCACCTTGGCCTAATTTTGGGGCCGTTTTGGGTCATTTGGGTGCAGCCCTGGCTGGGCTCTGGTGCTGCCCAAGGTGGATCCATGGAGGAGATAAATTTAATAAATCCCTGCTTTATTCTGTGACTCTGTCCAGCCTCTGCTCTCGGGCAGCTTCTCAAGGCATCAGAAGCACCTGAAGTTTTCCTGCTGGGATCAGGCTCCTCCCCAAAGTGCTCCCTGCACCTTGAGCTGCTGCGTCCTCTGTGGATCACAGAGGTTTCCTGGTCCAGGAGACACCACATCTTCCCACTGACCGCTTCCACACACATTCCCAAGGGAGGGGAACATGAAGATCATGGATCCAACTCCTGGCCCTGCGCAGGACAAACCCAAAAATCCCACCCTGTGCATCGCTGGGAGAATTGTCCCAGTGCTCCTGGAGCTGTGGCAGCCTTGGGAATGTGACCATTCCCTGGGGGAATTCCATGCCCAGCACATGGGGTAAGAGCCTTTTCTGGGGGAAGAGCCTTTTCCTGCTATCCATAGAATTTTATCAGGAATGTATCAGTGCACACCCCAAACTCCTTGTGCTTCATTTCCGTCCTCCTGGTGATGAAGGATCACCCTCTGGAGGGGTGATTCCAACTTTTTGGATTGACTGTGGGTGCATCCAACTCTCCTCAGGGGCCTGGAGGTGTCTCCAGTCCTGTCTTCCACTGAGCTGCACCATGAGCTGCTGAAACCAAATATTCCATGGAAAATGGATTTATAACAGGATGGAAACTTGGGAGCAGGGGGCACAAAGGTCAAGGGTGAGCATCACGTGCTGGAAAACAGACCCCAGCACGGGCTGTGGGGTGACACCACTGCAAACAACTGCTCCTATCATATCTCACCTTCCATATTTAGCATTTCACATTTATTTCTGATTAATTCATATTTCATAGAGATTTATTGAGGGGAAAATGAAAGAATATGGCTTATTCTTTGTCAAATTATCAGGAAAGATTAAAAAAACCCCAAAACAAAACCTCACCTTGGTGTTGGACTGGAATCTGTTTCAGCTTAGCTCTGTTTTAAACCTCTAAACCTTTCCTGAGTTTATGCTGGAAAACAAAATAAAAATACAACACGAGCAACATCCAGGCTTTAAACTGGAATTAAATATTTTTTTCCTTTTGCAAAGAAATGGTTTCCTTGCTGGAACTCTTCACTGGATCCACCAGGAATGGTTAATGGCCTCCACACAGATTTGACATATTTTCAAGGGAATTCACTGCAAAGCTGGTTTGAAAAATTCCATTGAAATTGGGATATTTTTACATTTCAGTTTGCCTTCCCTGCAGCTATTTGTTTCTGGAGTTGTTGGAGTTTTTTTTCCTTGCAAACTCCAGGCTGTTTTTTCTGAGCCTGAGCACCAATCCAGATTCCACAGAAAGGGAGAAAAAGGACATTTTTTTCAATTTTCTCATCCCTCGCCAAGCTCCTTACAGGAATTTTTAGCAAGCAGATATAAACTCTGAGTGATCCCATCTTTATGTTGAATAAAAGTACTTGCAGAGCCTTAACTTTAAATATTTCCTATTTGTTTCTGTCACATAAGCTGAAGATGGTTATAGCCTGGAGAAGCCCCTGACCTAATTCAGTCAGAGTAGAGCGGAGCCGAGCAGGAATCGGCCCTGTTGTGGCCTCAGCAAAAAATCCCACAAGCAGGAAAGTTTGGGGAAAAAAATCCTTGTTTTAAAGAGTATTTGTCATGAAGTTTGGGTGGGTATTAGGGTGAGTATTTGTTGGGTGGGTTTAAACAGAAAAAACAGCAGAGAGAAGGAAGTAGGGAAAATCCCAGAGGAAGGAGGTGTTGGAGGGAAAGAAAATATTAATTTGGAAGAGTTTTTCACATCATCACATCCCTGAAAGTGTCCAAGACCAGCTTGGATGGGGCTTGGAGCAGCTTGGGATAGTGGCATGGCAAGGGTTGGAATTTTGAGCTTTAAGGTCCCTTCCATCCCAAACCATTCCATGATTCTGTGATTAAAGCACCGGGCTCTCCCACAACTGATATGTGAATGCAATTTCATTTTTATTCCTCCCCACATCCTCTCCCTTGCACTTCCAAACGCATTTCCAGGCTGCTGGGTTGTGTTTTAGGGGACAAGACTTTGTCCCTCTACCTGTGACGTGTGTGGGGGCTCAGGGAGGAAATCTGAGTTTATCCATTTCAAATTCCTGCTCCCAAACTCTTTATCCAAGGAAACAAAGCTCCCTCTGCCCAACTCCCATCCTCACACAGCGCAGTGGTAGCAGACGAGACATTTGTGCTAATTAATATTTTATGGGCTGATAGACTTTTTTTTTTTTTTCCCCGCCTCGGCAGCTGGTCTTAAATAAAGACCAATTTGCAGAAGTGTTAATTAACTCTAATTACAAAGCGCATTGTAGCTGCTCCAAGGATTTCCGTCTGGAGGATGCCATGGATCCGCTCAGCCCCTCGTGCCCAGGGAAACGTCACGGCGGCTTTTCCTAGGGATTCCGTGCACACTCAAAACTCCAAACAGACAGAGAAAAGAGCAAAAAATTGGGAAAAAAGGGAAAATATTGAAAGCTGGAGAGGGGTTTTGGACAAGGGATGGAGTGACAGGATAAGGGGGGATGGCTGCCCATTGAGGGAGGGCAGGATGAGATGGGATATTGGGAAGGAATTCCTGGCTGTGAGGGTGGGACACCCTGGCAAGGGTTTCCTGGGTTACCTGACGTTTGCTTGCCAGGCTTTTGCAACAGGAGGAGCTGGAGAAGGAATTTTTACACAGGCGGATGGCGGCAGGAGAGAGGGGAATGGTTTGAAACTGAGAGGAGATTTCAATTTGATATTGGGAAGGAGTTCCTGGCTGTGAAGGTGGGTTGGCCCTGGAATGGACTTCCCAGAGAAGCTGGGGCTGCCCCTGGATCCCTGGAAGTGTCCAAGGCCGGGTTGGAGCAGCCTGGGACAGTGGAAGGCGTCCCTGCCCACGGCAGGGGTGCAATGGGATGACCTTTAAGGTCCCTTCCACCCCAAACCTTCCATGACTCAAGGGCCATTCCCTGATTCAACCCAACGCTTCTGCTCTGACACCACATTAACACGAGCTCCCTAATTAACTTTGCCTCTCCCATTTCCCTGCCTTTCCATGCCCAGCATTCCCATCTCCCCATATTCCAGATCTGCGCGCTTCACCCGGGATCCATCCCCTCGAGGGATCCATTCCAGCATCGAGGCGTTAATGAGGAGGAAATCAATTAGGAGCCGTGCCACGCGGGCAATTAGCGCTGTCGCTGCGGTGACACATCAGCGGTGTCACTTCCAGCCCTCTCCTGGCTCACAGCTGCTGCCACTCTGGATGAGGATGACAATTCCAGCTTTCCTGCCGCTGAAAAGCAGCCGAGGGTGGGATCTCCTCCTTTAATTGGGCTTTATTTTTAATCTTTAATTGGCCTGAGTGGGGCTGCAGGGCTTCATTGCCAAGTGGGCTTGTCTTAGCGCTTAAAGCTCCTGGAGAGGATGGAAAAAGGCATCCAAAGGAATGGTTCTGCATGGTCCTAACCAGCCTTTAGATGTCCCTTTAAAATCGACACATTTATAATGTATATTGAATAATTTATAACAATAATATTTTATATTAGTGTGGGAAATGATAGTGATGATGATGATGGGTCATGGAGCAACATGGGATAGTGGAAGGTTTCCCTGCCCATGGCAAGGGGTTGGAACTGGGTGATCTTTAAGGTACCTTTCAAGACAAACCGTTCCATGCTTATTATTTATTATTATTATTATTATTTATCATCATTATCATCATCATCATTATCATCATTATCATAATCATTCTTACTATCATTATTATTATAATTTGCAGCAGCTTTTAGACAAAGGAGCTGGGAGAAAAGTCCTGCTGCAGCTCCACTCGAGGCTGTGTAGGCACTATAAATTCAGACTTTGAGCTCCTTTCTTTTTGAGCTAATTTTGGGCTACCAGCCCAAATTCTTCTCTCAGCTCCACAGGGTAGTGATGTCCTGGAAAGAAATAAAAGGACGTGCAACAATCTAGGCAAAAAGTCCAGTTTGAAAGGGGATGGAGGAGACGTTCTGGTGTGCTGAAGCATGTTTATCCCTAAATTAATTTCCCAATAAATAGATATATTCAGTGCTGTTAAACAGTCGCTGTAACCACCTCCACAAAAACCCCTTAGAAACAGAAAAAAAAGGGCCTTTTGCAGCGTTAACTCCTTCACACAAAACATCAGCACATTAATAAGCACCAGGCGTGGGGGTTCCTATTGAGCATTATCCCGGCGCCGCTCATCCCAAATCCGGGATGGGGCAGGTGGGAAGGGCTCCCATTCAGGGAGTGGGTGGCACAGCTCTCAATTAGCTGCTCTGCCAAAAGCAGCCTCCTTTTGTCCATCTGCACACGCTGCCTTGCAACTTCCAAAGGGCAATTCAGGAACTGGGAAAGGCCTGGCAAATTAATAATAATGAGCTAAATTCCACGCCATCTGCTAATCGCTCTCCTCAGCAGCGCTTGGCTCCCAAAACAGGAGTTTTTCCCACTCTCCTTCTGTCTACCAACAGGAAATAATGGCATCCAACTCGACTCTTTTGGAAGGGATTCACTTGGTATTTCGTGCTGCTGCATCAGCACGGAGTCACTGCACAACCTCTCGCTCTGGTTCCTTGAGGGAAAATTCTCCGCAGGGAAAGGAGGGCTGGGTTGGGAAGTGTGGGGTTGATCCCTGTTCTGCCCTCCTTCCCTAAAGTGACTTTTGTTGTTGTCGTTGTTGTTGGGGTGGGTTTTTGTCCTGTGAGATGGGGGTGAGCAGAGCAGGAGTGGCGCGGTGGGCTGGGACGACAAGCAGGGCGCTGCATTTATGGGATGTAGAGACTGCGGCCATAAATGCCAGCTGCTGATCCTAAGAGGAGCTGACTTGGCTTCCCTGGAAAGGTCGGGGCCATGGGGATGCAGCGTGAGGCTGTGCCCTGCTGGAGGATGCGGGATGGGGGAGGAATTATCCAGAGCATCCAACAGCCCTTCCCCACCCTCTGAGACTGTGGCACTGCTGTGATACTCAGAGAGTCATGGAATCGTGGAATTCCAGATTGGTTTGGGTTGGAAGGGACCTAAAAACTCATCTGGTTCCACCCCCAACACCCTTCACTGTCCCAGTTTTCTCCAACCTGGCTTTGGACTCTTCCAGGGATGTGCCAAGGTCTCCCCAGCCTCACAGGGAACAATTCATTCCCAATTTCTAATCTAAATCTTCTCCCATTCAGTTTAAAACCAATCCCCCACCTGCCCATGGAAAAATTCCCTCTTCATATTTTTAGAAGCTTCCTTTATCAATAGACAAGTGCAATGAAATGATGCCTGAACACCACAATGCATGGAGCATCATTCCCATTCCCTGAGGCTCCAAAATAATCTTTTCCACATGGAGCATCAGCTCCAAGATCAGAAGTTGGGCTTGAAACTGGTTTTAGGGCTTGAGAATGACAAAATTCCTGTTGTTCCCTAAATTTCCAGGGTTTTTCCTGCCCTCTTTCCCTTCCCCTCACAGCTGCTCACTAATGGGAAGCAGCAATTGGATTTTTCCCTCCTCCCTGACTTATTGCCTGCGTGTGTTTGTAGGCTCAGGATATTACACCGGGGATCTATGGATTGGTTTATTCGGTTTATATGGAATTTGGGAGAGCAGGAAACACATTTAACTCCAACCACCCTGGGAATAGGTCACACAGCCCGTGGAGTCATGAACCTTTCATAACAAATATATGTGGCCAGGTGTGAGCGAAAATGGATTCCATATGTCCCGCATGGATCGGGCCGGGAGAAATTTCCTCGAAGCCGTAAATGGGATGAGTGTGGATTTCTCCACATCCATGTGAAATGAGGGGCAAGCTAAAACTGGTCCATTCCTGCCAATCTGGTTTGATAGGATGAGTTTTGGATTCTCTTTTCCAAACAGTTCCCAGGCCTCCGGGATCTCCTGGACACAAAACCAAGGATTGAAGGATTCCCAGCGGGAGCGGCGCTGCCTTTTCCAAGCATTTGGGCTGTGCTTTTTATTTTCTGTTGGTCACAAGTGGAAAGGAAGGAGGGTTTGAGGCTCTTGCAGGTTGTTCCAGCACGTAGGAGAAGATCTGGGAAGCAAACAGGGAGCAGCAGGATACGACTGTTGGAGCTGTGCAGCTCTATCCATGAAAAAGGGGGGAATTCCAACAGCTGTTGGGCATCCAAGTGGGAATTTTCCCACCAAATATCACCTGTGGCACCAGAATGAGAGCAGGGCACGTTCTGCATGCATGTGGCAGGTTTGGGATGTGGGCAGTGGGGAACACCAAATCCCTGTGTCCTGCTCCAGGCAAAGCCTGCATCCATGGAAACAGCGTCACGGAGGGCTGGATCATTTCCCAGGGATCCCAGGAGCTTCCTGGCCATGGGACATCCCATGGAGACGGAACACAGGCTGCAGAGCTGTTCCCTCTGAGGGTGGCACTGAGGACAGAGCCTGGCACTTCCCAGAGTTACCCCAGGAGTCTCCTGAGCCATGAGGGGCCTTCTCCAGCACAACTCCCTGGCCTGGGGGTGCTCAAAGTCTCATGGAGAATCAAATTCTCCAGCCCAGGCTGGGGGTAAGTTGGTGAGGGCTGAGAGGTTGCTGGGGAATTCAGCCATGAGACAAAGGTGGAAAACAGTGCTTGTAGCCCCTCTGAATGCCCAAAAAATTAAATTGGGATGGGCCAACAGCGCTTCCCATCCTGTGGATGCTGCTGTCTGGAGGGGGAGCAAATGGTAGGGGAGAACTCATGGATAAAGGAATAACCTTGTGAAAAGATTACTGGGAACAAACTGTGGCACTGCTGGATTTATTTAATGTTTTAGTGAATAAACATCAATTTTTCTCTGCAATGGAGCAATTGAGGTGAAGAGAACAGATTTGTAAATAACATCTTAGCAACTGGACATGATGGCCTAAAAGGTCCTTTCCAAGCTAAAGGATTTAAAGATTCTGTGAATGTAAAATCTTCTCCCCGGCCAGCAGCAGGTCTGGAGCACACCACAGTGTTTGTCCATGGACCTCTGCAAAGCCCAGGGAAGAGAGACCACAGAATTCCAGAGTGGTTTGGGTTGGAGTGGACCCCAAAGCTCGTCTCATTCCACCCTTGTCATGGGCAAGGACATTTTCCACTGTCCCAGGTTGCTCCAGTCTGGCCTGGGGCACTGCCAGGGATCCAGGGGCAGCCACAGCTTCCCTGGGCACCTGTGCCAGGGCCACCCAGGAATTCCCTCCCAATCACAAATCTACCCCTGCCCTGTCAGTGCAAATCCATCCTCCTGTCCTGCCACTCCATGCCCTTGTAAAAACCTTGTTTTACCACATTTTTTTTTCCTGGATTAGCTCTCACAAATGGCTTTTTGGTGCTTTTCTTTTTCTCTGCCCTACGAGGGGTCTGGATGCAGATACAGATGTTAAAAGTGCTCCAGATGTGCTGTGCTTGTGCTCACCTGCAGCCAGTGCTGGGACCCCATGGAGTGATAACATCGTTCCCAGTGACCTCCTGATGAGTAATAAGGGCTTGGACATTTCCCCTGGGAAAGAAGGAACAATGCCAGAGGAAAAAAAAAATAACGGTTGAGTATAAAGTGGTTTCAGGAAAAGGTTATTGTCTCACAATTGTCCTGAGGGCTCAGAGCAGGAGGGAGGAAGTTTGGGCTCCCCAGGGGCTCTGCTTGTCCAGCCCAGCCCATCCCATTGAAACCTGATGCTGGGAAAAATTGGGATTAGGAGGACCCCACTTTCAGCATCAAACCTTCTTTTTTGATATTGTATTTATTTTTTATATTGTATTAATTACTGTGGAATTTCCCCGTTCTGAGCATGATCTGCCCTCCAACAGTGAATTAATTCCAAGAGCTGGCTGTAGAAAACTAGCAGCATCCAGCAATTCCAGCAATGCTTCATTCACCCTGGGAGCTGCCCAGAGAAGGAATTTAGAACTGGGGAATTGTTTAGGTTGGAAGACACCTCCAAGGTTATCAAGTCCAACTTCTTCACCAGCGCTTTCCAAGGCCACCACTAAGCTGTGTCACCAAGTGTCACATCCACATGGATTTTAAATTATCTGGAATTTATGCATAAAAGTGACACCAGGTGCACTCCAGGGACTGAATTCCTCCTGCTTGGCACTAAATAAATTACAGAAAAAGAGGGGAATAACCTCATGGGATTTATCTTTAAGGAACCAGCAACGGGCACAGAGCATGAAGCAGTCGCAGGCAGGGACTGGGATGCTGGACCAGAGAATCCCAAACTGGTTTGGGTGGGAAGGGGTCCTAAAGCTCATCCAGTTTGTACCATACCATGGGCAGGGACACCTCCCACTGTCCCAGGCTGCTCCAGCCTGGCCCTGGGCACTGCCAGGGATCCAGGGGCAGCCCCAGCTGCTCTGGGCACCTGTGCCAGGGCCTCACCCCCCTCCCAGCCAGGAATTTCTTCCCAATATCCCACCTTAACCCATCCTCCTGCAGCCCTGCTTTTCTGATTTTATTTATTATTTCATTTAAAAGGGAAAACACTCTCTCTGCTTGTCAGAGCAGTCCATATGATATGAAAATATTCACAATATTCCTGCAAAATATGCTGTTCACCTCAGGCTGTGCCTGCAGCTCAGATTCCGACAGCGCCTTTGTCAGCGAGGGTTTTGTTTGGAGTTTTGCAAGGAATTTTCCAAATTTCACCTGCTGAAACCTGTAGAATAGGGATGTCTTGGGTAATTTGTTTTCAAGGACAGGATCTCCAAGCAGATAAGGAACTGACTTTGAGGGAAAAGCACCGGGACTGAGCCCACGGAAAGCCACTCCAGGGTCTTTCCCAGTGCCATTGGCTCTTCCCTGATCTCTCCAATTCCAGTCACCCCAGCCAGTTGCAAGAGGGAAATAAACAGATGGGAGAGTTTTTCCACAAAAATGCAAATAGGTTGTAAAAATGTCTGCAAAACTCTAAATACTCAGGGGGAATGTGCCAGTCGGGATGAATATTTTGACAAGGAAAAGGGAAATAAAGTTAAGTTAAATGATGTCAGAAGGAATTGTTTGGGTTTCCCTGATAAAAATCCTGCAGCAAGAACTAAAGTTTATTTAATTAAGGATTTGCACCCTATTTAATAATATAAATGTCTATACAGAACTAAATTCACAAGCCAAATTGAAATGGGCTTCAGTGCTGCCAAATTAATGTATTTCTTTAATATAAACAGGGTTTTGTTTTTGTTTTTGTTTTTTTTTGGAGAGGAGAGGATTGATTTTTCCAGGAAACATGACCATGAAGCTCTGGAATGTTCTCCTCCAAAGAAGGGGAACTTCAAGATATTTAGGTGATGTTGCAGCTCTGTGTGGTGGAGTGTGGACAAAAATTCCTGCTAAAATTTGCTGAGGAGGAAGCCAAACCATTTAACTTACTTTGCTGTACTTTTTCCAAATAATTCTATTTTTTCCTGTTTTTTTTTTTCTTTTCCCAAACCCAAATCTTAAAGGTCTTTTCCATCCTAAAGGATTCTGTGATTTGGTAAGTCAGGGGACTTCTTGTAGGCCTGGGGAAAGATCCTGCTGGGAAAACCTGGCCAAAATTGAGGTGTGATCCTAGATTTGCTGATTTTTAGGATGAGGGAGCCCACATGAGGTGGTTTGGATGGCTGGAAAATCCTGGAGATCCCCCAGGAGCAGCAGTGCAGGAGGACAAGGAGGGTTCTCACCCCACATGCTCAGCCCAGCCGAGGGCCCTGCAGAAAACTCATCCAAATATTTCCCCTCAAACCTGGCATTTCCAGCTCGGGGTGTTTGGGACTCCACCGCCGGCCTGGCTGCTGTGCCAGGGCTGGAAATTGCTTTCCATGGAGGGATTTCCTCAAAATCCACCCTGAGCTGCCCTGGGCCAGCCTGAGGCCGTTCCCTCTGCTCCTGGCCCTGTTCCCTGGGATGATCCCAAATCCCCCCGGCTGTCCCCTCCTGGCAGGGAATTCCAGAGAGGGAAAAGATCCCTCGGGATCCTCCCTTGCTCCAGGCTGAGCCCCTTCCCAGCTCCCTCAGGGATTCTCCAGCCCCTTCCCGGCTCCCTCAGGGATCCTCCAGCCCCTTCCCGGCTCCCTCAGGGATTCTCCAGCCCCTTCGCAGCTCTGTTCCCTTCAGGGTCTCTCCTGCGGTGAGGGGAAAACTAAATAGTGGAGAAAACATGAGGGGAAAAAAAAAGTGAGGGGAGTCTGAGGAAGGCTCTGCTGCAGAGATTTTCCCTCCTGGATCCTCCTTCTCTCCAGGCTGAGCTCCTTCCCAGCTCCCTCAGGAATTCTCCATTCCCTTCCCGGCTCCCTCAGGGATTCTCCATTCCCTTCCCAGCTCCCTCAGGGATTCTCCAGCTCCTTCCCAGCTCTGTTGTTCCTCTCTGGACATGGATCCTGCCCTGGATATTTATGATAAAATTCCTTTACTCAGTGGTGAAGGCATCAGAGCCGTGGTCCTGAGGAAGGTGATGGTGTCTGGGCAGCAGGATTTGGTTACAAGGAGCTGGAATTGGTGTGAAATCTTCCCTGGAGAACCGTCCTGAGGGGCTGCAGGGATGTCAATCCCAACTCCCAGCCTCCAGCTGGCACAACTATTATTTTTTTGTGTGTGTGAAAAAATAACAACAATTCCCTAATAAAACCATTTTAATTGCAAGACATTCTGCTGAGGAAAAAAATACAAAAAAAAAAACAAAAACAAAAAAAAAACACCAACATATAAAACCAAACCAAACCCACTCATTCTGGGGGAACAGTCAAAACAATTATTAGCACAAATTTCCAAGTCATTATCTCCCAGGGTGACATGGCATGTCAGGCACAGCCATGTCACAACGTGCCAGCCCCTGCTGCAGCTAATGGGAGGTGGCAGCCCCTGAGCCGGGCTGGGGACAGCATCCTGCCCACCCTGGGGACAAACAGAGCTTGGGGGTGTTCATCCCATGGAATTTCACACTGCAGCTCTTCCTGGTGGCACTTGGAGCTGCAGCTGCACTTTGGGGTGCATGTGTTTGTCTCTGGGTGTGTGTGTTTGTGTGTAAATCCCAATTTTAAAAAATCACAAGGGAGAGAAATAACTAAAAAATGGAATTAAGAAGTGCAGCCAATTGCATTTGAATGCCCAATTTTGCCCTTTTTGGTGGTAGGCAGCTGGTGCAGCACCCCAGGGCTGGTGGCGTGATCCACATCCCAAAATCCCACCCTGAGGAATGGCGGGACTTTAGCAAAGGGGAAATCAGCTGAAAGAAAGTTTAAGAATTAAACTGGGAAAGCTTTTCCAGGGGCAAAATATTGGGAGGACTCAAATCCCTGCTCTGTGCAAGGAGTTCCAGCAAAAATGATGCCAAGAGATCCCAAGCCGACAGCAGCTCTTGGCACCGGGGCTTTCATTCAGAGCAGGAACAATGAATTTGCATCCTAGGAAACAAATGCACTCCACATGCCCTGAAACAAATAAATGGAGATATTCCTTTCTTCCACAGCCAGGAATCTTAATCTTGCTGATAAACAAAGCAGAGGGAAGAAAAAAATATCTCTGAATGTTTTCTGTGTTTTCTTTAGACAGGGACCTGAATGCTGGGGAGAAAATAAAGTGAGCTTTGTGCAAGGAGAGCTGGTGACAAAGGCAGGGCCTTTGCTTTGGGGGCTGAGACGGCTTTTTTCTTTCCAGCTTCTGGTTTTCTTGCTGGAAAAGCAGCTGATGGGATGTCCCCAGGGATGAGGGGAGCTTGGAGGCCTCTGCACCCCCAAAAGCCACCCAAAAGAACCTGCCCTGTCCCCACCACCCAGCAAAGCACCCAAACCAGCAAACAGACAACGCTAGGACATCGTGTCTGTTGTCATTTTCCTCCCATTCCCACACTTTCCTTGAAGTCAGGAAAAATTTCTTTGCTCTGGCACAAAAGTGCTGAAAAACCGTGTGGATGTAGCACTGCCTGCAACACCCCAGGAAAAATCCCCTCAGCTATCACCAAGATATTATTTCTCATCTATTGGCAGGTGATTTTCACTTTTCCTTATGATTCTCTCTATCCCTCCTAATGACATTCTTCCTTATATTTTTTTGTTTGTAATTTCTCAAGACTCAGCTATTTCAGACCACATTCAAGGGTCTTTAGACCTTTTGATTCTTATTTTTGTCATGTCATTTTGGGCAGGATGCCACCCACCTTCTGCCAAGCTCTGAGTTGTAATTACAGGGTCAGAAGTTCATCTTCCTCCAATTGCTCTTCCCTTTGAAATTCCAGCTGAATTATCCAATTTCTTGACCCGGCAAAAGGAAGGTGCCCACCTAATTATGATCCAATTTCACTTCCCCGAGATCCTTTGGCCCTCATTATAAGGAACAACAATTTCTAATGTTCCTTTCTCAAGTCTAAGGCTGCTTTAGCAGGTTTTCCCTTCAGGAGAGATTAAAACCAAGTGAGACCTGAGCTGTCCCAGCCCAGGGATAACCCAGTGGTTTTCCTTTCCCACCACCATAAAAAGGGAAGACTAAACCCTTTTCTAATGGAATAAACTTGAATTCTCTCCAAGAAAAGCCTCCATCAAGGGGAACAGATTGCTCCCAAGCTCTTGCGCAAAGCCTGGCTGGGTTGCGGCAGAGACAGAAATTCCTGGACTGCGGCTCAGGCTTTAATCAGGCAGAATTCCCACTGAACTCTCTGGGAATTTGAAGTCTCAGCTTTGGCCCAGCACTTGCTGGTGGTTGCAGATCCCTCCTGCCCCGGGCTGTGCTGCTGGAAGCTTTCCCTGCCACTCTCCTGCTGCAGGGTGCGATGCTGCAGCGTGCAATCAGCCGCATTGAGATGCTCCACGCCAAATTATTGCCTTATTAATTAAAACACAAACTCTTCCGCTGCTGCTCTTCATGCAGCTGAAGCAGAGCTTGGATTTTTTTCCCCCCCGCACATCCCAGCTCAGCCTCCTGCTCCAAGGACCTGGATTTTCTGCCTTGTTTCCTCTTTGGATTATGAGTGAGGCTTGGTGTCCCCTCACCCCAGCGGGGACAGACTCACCAGGCTGGGCCAAGGTCACCTGAGCGTGGCACTCTCCATCAAGCTGGAACTCCAGAAAATAGGAATATTTGCTGTTTGGACAGGTGCAATAAATTAATCTCACATCTGGCCAAGCTCAGGCTGGGGCTCCATCAGGCAGGGCTATCCATCAGCGCTGGAAGTGCAGCATTCCAGGAGAGGCAGGAGTTGCCCCAGGCCTCTGCCTCCTCCAACAGCTCATTTCCAGCTCCACAGAGCCAGAATTCCACCTCCAGCAAGATCCTGGTGTGTGGCAGCTGGGAAAACCTCGGCTGACCTCGGGAATGGTGGGAAGAGGACAGGTGGGATCCTGTTCCAGGCAGGGAATGCCCCGGGATGGTCAGGCAGGGAATGCCTCTGGGATAATTGGTGGCTGCAGTTTTCCTCCAAGCCATCCTTCCAGCTGCAGGCTCCAGCCTCTGCCATTCCAGCCCGTGCCAAGCCAAGGTCAGAGCTGCTTTTCAGAAACAGCTGAGGAGCACATTGAATCCCCCAGAGCCCCGAAGGAGCCAACACCTCCAGGAGGGAGGCAGCTCACGGGGAGATTTTCTTAGAAACCCAAAAGCACAACCCCTGATGGAGCGGTCCTACCACCACCTTCCCTCTGTCTCATTGGAATTTGGCTCCAAAATGTTTTTCTTCCCTAAAATCAGGAGAAAAGAGAGGGTTAAAAATGCTCTCCTTGGATTTTCACAGCCACTTTCAGCGAACTGCTTTGGAAGCGTGGGTTTGAACATGTGCTTATCATCAGCTGCGACCTCGTGCAAGCCCAGAATAAAAACCCCCAGTAAAAGTGCCCTGACCTTTAATTCTCCACCAGAGCCTGCAGTGCTGAGTAATTGCTCTCCAAGCCCGAGGTCTTTGGGGAGGCAGGAGCCAGATCCCTTCCTCCCTGCAATCATGGCAAGGAAAAAGGAACAAACAAACAAACAAACAGGAAAGCTGCTCCCAGCTGGAGCACAGGTCCGGAGGGGGGAATCCAGGAGTTATTTAAAGCCTGCTGAGGTTCCTCCTTCCAGCCACGCTTGCTGGAGGGGAAGCAAGGCCAGTTATTATTAGCTGGAGTGGATTGAGCTGGGAGATTGCAGGATATTGCCAGGATATTCCCAGAGGAGTGGCTGTTCCTTCACTTACAAGGGTGTGAGGAGGCTGACGGGGAGTTTTGCCTTCTGGTGGCTCCAATCGGGATGTGAAGCAGCTGCTGAAGCTTGAGGAACATCACCAATTAAAAGAACATCTCACTGGGGGTCTGGTTGCCCAGCAGAGGTTTTGATCCCTAGAAGAAGCCTTTTGTGCCCAATTATTTCTATGATATTGTTAATTTGGGCTTCTCAGTGGTCTCTTTCTTAATTCTGCTGATCACACACCATTAACTGAAGGGATGGATCCCCAAAGTGCTGAAAAACCAGTGCAGTGAAAGAATTGTTCCAAAGATCTCCTTTTCTTACCCCTCCCTCCCTTCTCCCCATGGCATCTTCCAAATCCTGATGCTGGACCAGAGCAGCACACGGAATTGTGGATGATGTCTGGA
>QUSF01000012.1:19617595-19635598 GCA_003676055.1 Chloebia gouldiae | reverse complement strand
TCTATCTAGAGACAAAACATGAAGCAGCCAGGCCAGGCCTCAGCAGACTTTCTGTGCCCACCAGGACTGGGATAATTGCTTATTTATTCCCTGTGGAATTTACAGACAGATTTGGAATTTGCTCTGTGTTGCAACCCTCTGTTATCCCATATTTCACATTTCCTTTGTGTTTCCTTTCCTGTAGGGAGGCTGATAAATGCCTATTTTTATTTTTTCACGTTCTCTACTTAATTTTAAGAATTTCTGTGGTCACTGGACAGGACAATAAATTGGGATATTGTTAAATAACTTAATGAGGTGTCAGGAGCCCAGAAATATTCCCGTGGCAGTCAGGCCTTTTAGCAATGGAACATTGATTCTCCCACACCAGACATATTTTTCCTATTTAACAGTTATTTAGGGGAAAATGGTGATTGGTTTCTGAGTCCATAATCCATCCTCAGCAGTTTAAGTTAATATTTAAAAATCTTCATGAGATTAAGATATTAATTCCTCCACACTGCTGGTTGTGGGTTTGTGTTGCTCTGTGAGCACTGGGGCGCGATCCACATCCACAGGGTCATTTTAAGTGGGGAAAAAAAAGAGGAGATAAAGGGATTGAGTGCTCATTAAGAATAAGGAGGGTGTTAATTGGGATGTTAATTAGTGGAGGTATTTGTAGGATTCGTTTGATTGGCTCAACAGAGAATGGTCACTGATCACCCAGGGAAATCCGAACTTTCTCCCAGCAGGTGAATTCACTCTTCCAGGACATGGAATCATCCCTGTCACCCAAACCAGGTCCCGTGGGAAGCGGGGAGAACAAATTTAAGCCGAGGAATTTCTGAGGCAGCTGCCTGAGCTGGGACCACTGCACACAGGGATAAAGCAGGAAGGAATTTGGCCTTGGGGTGGCTCAAGCTTTCCCCAGGAAGACACTGGGAAATATCTACCAGAGGCTTTGGGATTGTTCCTGGTCTCATCCAAAGGCAGGATTTAAAAATTAAATGAAAATCCTGTCAAGGCTGGGTAAAACAGAACAAGTCTGATATGGCTGGTCTGGGCTTTCAGGTGAATGAGGCTCTAAAGGAATTAATTCCTGGAGTGAGAGTTCTGTGTTTATGCTTTGTGTGCTGGGGTATTATCCCAGGGAAATACAAAGGGTTTGCTTTTCCCAAGTCTTTCAAGCTCCTGGAGCTGCAGTTGGCACAAAATTTATACCTGCAGGTGCCATCCCTTGGGGCTGGCACTGAATAATGATGATGATCTTTAGGCTGTTAATGAAAATAGGAGCAATTAAGGCAAATCCGTGGAAAAAGTGTGAGGACAACTGGTGCAAACAACACCTTCAGGTCATAACTGAACTGCGAGGACTCTGCAAGCTCCAAACCCAGCTGTGCCAATGAAATACAGCAGCTCCTCAATTTATTTGGGAAGTTATTTCTGCTCCTCCTGCCCTGGAAACATCCCTGGCCAAGCAGGTTGGGTGGAGGGGAGGCTTTGACAGCCACTCGCTCCAGCTGACACATCCCGTTGCTACTCGAGAATGTTTGGGAAGTGTCCCTAAATCCCAGCTGGAGGGATGAGTGTATTTGGAGTTGACACACAATATGCTCTGTGTTTGCCTTGGCTGAGCCAACTGGGATGGGAGGAAGATGCTCTCCAAGGCAGGGCTTTACTCTGGGGCTTTTCCTGCTGTTAATTCCAAGCCCGTGCTCATCCGGGAGCAAAATTTGTCTCTGTCTAATTAGGGAGAAGACAAGGTACCAACCATGCTTGGGAAAATTAATCTGCCGTGCTGATAAGAGAAAGGATTAGGTTGTGATTGTGGGAAAAATAATTTAAACTCGGAGCTTAAAGCCCAGCAAGGAAGGCAGGAATTCTAATGGGATTTTTCAGTGGGGTGGGAAAGCTTCAGGTGACAGGAAAGGGATGCACAGAGGAACTGTTTGAAAAGGGACACGGGAAGGATTCCAAAAACTGAGGGATACAATTGCAACGCTTGGGAAGCGCCTTGGAACACTTGGGGTGGCACAAATCAGCTGGGAGAAGTGTGGAGTAAATTATGGAGAAAGGGAGGGAAAATGAAGGGGGTGGCAGCCCCCAAAGGAGGTTTTAAATTGAAATAAGAAGAGAACAAGCAGCTTCTCCAAGGGGAAATCCCAGTCTCTCACTTTCCCGGTTTTCTCCCCATCACAGGCACAAACGATGCCCATCATGGGTGTCACTGGGGCTCACCAGGAGATGCCATGAGCTGCTTTGCAGGGAAAATGCTCCAACCCTTCAGAAACACGTGGGAAGGGAAGGCAGGAATCATCAAAGAGGAGATGTCCCTCTCCTGATGCCCTGGGTGACATTTTCCTCCCTCCCTGGGGTGGAAGAGAAGACCCAGGCAGTGATTTTCTGACAGCTCTGAAACACCTCTGCCTGCCTGTACAACACCAGCCAGCTCTCCCCACCTTTCCCATTATTCCCCTTTTCTCTGGCAGTTTTTTTTCATCTCCTAGAAAATGAGGCAGCCTCGTGCTCCTTCAAATCGAGTATTATTGGAGCTCCTGCAAATAGAAACCCTCTGGCTCTGGCTGGGCTCTTGCAAAACCAGTGGGAGGCTGGGAACCTCCCCGCTCTGGAGCTCTTGTAAAACGTTTGAAAAGGAGAATTATAGGAAAAAAAAAAAAGCCCTGGATGTACTGAAATAGCCACCCACAGGCTCCCTGAGCACAATAACTGGATGCACTAAGTCATTCCCAAGACAGTTTTGGGTGAGTTTCTGCTGGGATAACTTGGAGATAAGGGGAAATGATTCAATCACCTGTTTTTTGTTGTTTTGTTTTTTTTTTCCTCATCCCGGCCAAAACAAAGAATAGGCAATAATGGTTTGTCCAAATGATCCAAAAAGGATCAAGGGAAATGCGCAGGGTGGCCTGAAATCCATCATTTCCTCCAGGGTGAATCACAGCAAGGCTGGAATATTTGGGAGATGTTCTGCCAGCCAAAGAGGCCAATCCCAGTCATAAATTCCTCCTATTTGGAGATTTCCAGCTATTTTCCAACCTTCATTACACAAATAACAACAATTCCTGCAGCTCTCTGTTGCTCCCTGCCTCACACTGGGCTGGATCATCATTAAAGCATCTTTTGTTCTTCGCCTGCCAATGCCACAGGGCTGGGCTGGGATTTGCCAAGCACTGAGTGGGACAGATAAGAGCAACTAAAATAATTGGGATTTAATTCCCAAAAGCAGTGAAGTACGTTGTAAAGAACAGTGCTTCACAGGATTTTCCCACATGGAAAACAAGACAGGGACAGGAGAGAAACTGAGGGGCTGGAGGGTGTCCAGGGAAGGGAACAGAGCTGGAGAAGGGGCTGAAGAATTTGTGCTAATAATTGTTTTGACTGTTCCCTCAGAATGAGTGGGTTTGGGTTGGGTTTTTGGTTTTTTTTCTTGGGTTTTTGTGGTTTTTTTTATTATTTTTTGTTTGTTCGTATGTTTGTTTATTTGTTGGTTTTTTGTCGGTTTGTTTTTTTTTCCTCAGCAGAATGTCTTGCAATTAAAATGGTTATATTAGGGAATTGTTGTTATTTTTTCACACACACAAAAAAAAATAGTTGTGCCAGCTGGAGGTTGGAAGTTGGGATTGACATCCCTGCAGCCCCTCAGGACGGTTCTCCAGGGAAGATTTCACACCAATTCCAACTCCTTGTAAGCAAATCCTGCTGCCCAGACACCGTCACCTTCCTCAGGACCACGGCTCTGATGCCTTCACCCCTGAGTAAAGGAATTTGATCATAAATATCCAGGGCAGGATCCATGTCCAGAGAGGAACAACAGAGCTGGGAAGGAGCTGGAGAATCCCTGAGGGAGCTGGGAAGGGAATAGAGAATTCCTGAGGGAGCTGGGAAGGGGCTGGAGAATCCCTGAGGGAGCTGGGAAGGGGCTGGAGAATCCCTGAGGGAACTGGGAAGGGAATGGAGAATCCCTGAGGGAGCTGGGAAGGGGCCGGAGAATCCCTGAGGGAGCTGGGAAGGGGCTCAGCCTGGAGCAAAGGAGGATCCTGAGGGATCTTTTCCCTCTCTGGAATTCCCTGCCAGGAGGGGACAGCTGGGGGGATTTGGGATCATCCCAGGGAACAGGGCCAGGAGCAGAGGGAACGGCCTCAGGCTGGCCCAGGGCAGCTCAGGGTGGATTTTGGGGAAATCCCTCCATGGAAAGCGATTTCCAGCCCTGGCACAGCAGCCAGGCCGGTGGTGAAGTCCCAAACACCCCGAGCTGGAAATGCCAGGTTTGAGGGGAAATATTTGGATGAGTTTTCTGCAGGGCCCTCGGCTGGGCTGAGCATGTGGGGTGAGAACCCTCCTTGTCCTCCTGCACTGCTGCTCCTGGGGGATCTCCAGGATTTTCCAGCCATCCAAACCACCTCACGTGGGCTCCCTCATCCTAAAAATCAGCAAATATGGGGTCACACCCCAGTTTGGCCAGGATCTCTCTGGAATTCCCAGCCAGGAGGGGACAGCTGGGGGGAATTTAGGATCTGCTCCCAAGGAACAGGGACAGGAGGAGAGGGAACTGCCCCAGACTGGGCCATGGCAGCTCAGCTTGGCTTTGCTGGGGTTTGGTGCTGTTTTCCCCAGGAAATTCCTCAGCTGGATTGGAGGAATGATGTGAGGATACATCTCAGGAGGATTTTCCATCATTCCTGCCCATGGATCCGGGCTCTGCTCCTCTCCATGCCCAGCCTGGAGGAATGTAGGTCTCTGCAGCAGCTGTGAGACCACTCATTTCTGAGAGCTCTGGAAATAGAGAGCTCTTTGCTCTCCTTTCATCCTCGATGAAAAGATCTGTGCAGAGCCAAGCGGGAATGACGTGTGAGCAGGGCCAGGAGGAGCCCTCGGAATTATCTGGAGCTTCTCCCTGGAGCCGGCCCCAAATCCCAGCCTGGCCTTGAAAAAACTCCTGTCCCAAATACAAATCTGGGCTCTGCCTATTCAGGTCAGCTCTGGGGCCTAAATCATTCTCTGTTTAAAATGCCAGATGTTGCCTTTGAGTTACTTCTGGCAGGCTTTTGTCTGAACACAAGGGAAAATGTGGATTTTTGCAGCATCTTAAACCCCAAAAAGGATTTTTTTTGGCTGAGCTGCCTCTGAGTGCTGCAATACAGGACATGGATAATGCTGTGTTTCCCAGAGAAAGGCTGTCCCATGTTCTGTCTTTGGAGAAATTTTGTATTGTTCTGTAAATGTTTTGTCTTTAGAGAAATTTTGGGTAGTTTAATTGTAACTAATACTTGAATCTTTACTTGTATCTTTACTTCCACAAGGCAGGATAATCACTCGCTTTCTAACAGAAAAGTCTTCAGAGCAGAAGAATATTTTTATTATTATTACATTTGAAAAAACTATTATTATTAAAATTAATCCCATCCCTCAGAATGTGTCTTCTGCATTTTGCACTTCATGTACTCTTTCAATCACAGACTCCTGGAATATCCTGAATTGAAATGGGATCCCACAAGAATTGACTCCAACTCTTTCACCTGCGTGGAACAACACCAAGAATTCCATGTTTAATTCCTATTTTCCCTCCCAAATCCTGCCCTTCCCTTTCCTGCATGTCCCGCTTCCCATGAGGCAGGTTTTCCCAACACCCCATCCCAGGAAAACCTGCACCCTTAACCTATTTAACTTCATTTTCTGCTGGAATTCTCTCCAGCTAAGCTGGGACATGAGGTAATATAACCCAGTTATTTATATAATCACCCAGAAAATTAATCCCCATTGAAATTTGGGGTTTTTTTTGGGGTCACTCCATAGGATCAAAGACATGGGGCTGTTCAGGGGATGATTTGGGGTGGCATTGAGGGAATGAATCCCTGGATATTCCACGGGACATGGAATGAAATTCTGGCTGGGGGAGGAAGAGCTTCTTCCTCTTGCTCTCTGCATAACATCTGGCCACAGCTGCAGCATGAAAACAAATAATTTGTGGGGTTTTTTTATTGAGCAGATCAATAAAACATCAATGAATTTATGTCTTGAGCCTTCCTGTGAATGTCCTCACTACAGGATTCCCAAAGACCCAGAATTTGGGCAAATCACGTCTCTCATGTCAACCCCAAAATAATGATCATTTCAGTGTAAAAAAATAATCTTGTTTTATCTCCTCTCTGCACCTGGGATCACTGATCTTTCCTCCAAAGGTAGCAGCTCATGTTTTGAGAGAAGCTGGTTTTAAATAAAGGCGTGCAAAGATCTTTTCAAAGTCATTTGTACAAAATCCGGGGTTGCTTTACCCCTGGTCAAACCTCATGGGCCCATTTCGTTGTATCAGTGTTCCTGACTTGGGAAAATCAGACAAAATAGGAAAAAAATTAAAAATAAAAATTAGGAAAATTAGAGAGATTAGAAGAATTTTCACCTCTGATGAGGCGTGGGCAGAAAATGACTTGGAAAATAAGGGCATGGTGTCACATATTGTGCTCTGTGCCCATGCCAGGATCCATCCTCTTGCCTCTGACCCTGCTGTTTGGGGAAACATCGGGGTTCAACCCACCCTGCCTGTGTTTTCTTCCCTTTCCTAAGGGTAATTCCTGGTTCTGCTCGGGACTCAGCAGCAGCCAGTAGCAAACAGCAGCTATAAATAAAAGCGAGGCAAAGCAGATCGCTCTTACATGTGGCCCTGGAAGAAACCTCCCAGGCTGGGGCTGGAGGAGCAAGGGGAGAGCTGTGCTATATTTAAACTGGGCTTAATTAGACTGAAGTGCATCAGAAACAACAACAGAGGGCTTGGAATGTGCTGGGAAAGGTGGATGGAGGCCTGGGGTGGATCCTTAACCCCCTCGGTGTGGGATTCCCTCATCCAAACCAGTTGGTGATGGCTTTTCCCTTAAGGAGAACTTTGCCAGCTGTGCCAGGGGAGGTTTAGGAGGAATTTAAGAGGAGATTTTTTCCCCCAGAGGGAAAATCCCCAGGCTCCCCAGGGAATGGGCACGGCCCCAAGGCTGCCAGAGCTCTGGGAACATTTGGACAGCGCTGCCAGGGGTGCCCAGGGTGGGATTTTGGGGTGTGTGAGCAGGACCAGGAGCTGGATCCACGATCCTGTGGGTCCTTTCTAGCTCAGGATATTCTGGGATTGTTTGCAATGCTCCAGCAGCCCTGAAAGGAGCAGGGAATTCCTCATGGATCCCTCAGGATGTGCCAAATCCAGGCCTGGCCCTCTGGAGCAGGACCTGCAGAGCACACAGGGACTGAACCTCCAGCAGGCTCGGGGCACAAGCAGCAGCTCCAAGGATCTTCCCCCTGCTCCAAGCTCAGGATTTAAAAATAAATGAGAGCAGCAAGCAGCACAGTCAGATGGACTCAAGATCACCATCAAACTGTGTTGTGTGTATTTTTTTTTTCTTCTCTTCTTAACTTTAACCCCTGGGTTCTGCAAACAGCACTTACAAAATGGATGGCTCTTCTAAGCTGCTCTATTTTTTTTTTTTTTAGGGTAAAAATAGTGGTTTAATGTCCTTTTGAACCAGAGAAACATCTGGCTCATCTCTGTGACGCCTTGAGCCAGGGTTTTTTTGGATGGGGCAAGTGCCTGCCTGGATTTTATTCCTCATCTACGTGGGAAGCTCTCCTGTGTGATATTGCAGCTCCAGCTTGTTGCCATCTCCTCACCCCTTTGGAGTCTGCCTTTCTCTGGAGCAGCCAGGACAGGGCTGAGCTCGAGCCATGTGATTCATCCTCCCTGGTGCTCGCTTTGGCAAAGCTAATCTTGGAGAAATGTCTGAGCAATCAAACAGTCTGGGGCTCATGTGCCTCTCAGGCTCCAAACCTCTTTGGTTTCCAGCTGCTGCCAGGGCTCTCCGAGCCAACTGGAGGGAACTTAAAGAAAAACAAGTGGAAAAAAAAAAGAAAAAAAAATCCCTTCTTTGTGTCTGGGTCATTTACAGTTATAATATTTCTTAATAAATGTTTTTTCTTTGCTCCGGGCTGCGCTCCTCAGTGCTGCTGCACCTTTCCCCCTCCTCCTCCCGAGCTCTGTTGCTCCAGGCAGGGCTGTCCTGGCTCTGCCAGCTCCAGGAGCTCCAGGTGGGGCAATTCCTGCTCATTCCCTCCATCAATCCCAGAACAGGTCCCAGCTGTGTCCTTTGGCACCCCAAATCCCCCAAATCCTGGGCTGATCCCAGTGTGGGCAGCAGGAAAAGGGGGGTTCTGCCCCTCTGTGTCCCTCAGGTGAGACCCCACCTGCAGAGCTGCCCCAGCTCAGAAATTCCAGCACAGGAAGGACCTGGAGCTGCTGGAGAGAGCCCAGAGGAGCCCCGGAGCTGCTGCAGGGCTGGAGCCCCTCTGGAGCCAGGCTGGGAGAGCTGGGGGGGCTCCCCTGGAGAAGGGAAGGATCCAGGCAGAGCTCAGAGCCCCGGGAATGTTCCCCTGGAGAAGGGAAGGATCCAGGCAGAGCTCAGAGCCCCGGGAATGTTCCCCTGGAGAAGGGAAGGATCCAGGCAGAGCTCAGAGCCCCTGGCAGGGCCTGAAGGGCTCCAGGAGAGCTGGAGAGGGACTGGGGACAAGGGATGGAGGGACAGGAGCCAGGGAATGGCTCCCACTGCCAGAGGGCAGGGATGGGTGGGAGGTTGGCAATTGGGAATTCCTGGCTGGGCTGGAATTCCCAGAGCAGCTGTGGCTGCCCCTGGGTCCCTGGAAGTGTCCCAGGCCAGGTTGGAACAACCTGGATAGTGGGAGGTATCCCTGCCCATGGCAAAAGAGCTGGAATGAGATGAACTTTAAATTTTCTTCCAACCCAGACCATTCTGGGTTTCCATGAAGTGCCTGGAGCTGAATCCAATCCCCAACCAGCTCTATTCCCTCCATGGGGGTGGCAGGGCCCATTTGGCTTTGGAGAAGTGATAATTCCTGTTAAAATCCAGCAGGGATGAGCTCCTTTTCCTGGAGGAGGCTGTCAGATCCCCCTGGAGCTCCCCAGGTCACACTTCCCTGCTGTTGTCAGGTCTGTGCAAACATTCCCAGAAAGGTGTCAGGGGCTCCCGGCTGTGCCCAGGAGGAGATCCCAGTCCCAACCTGCTGTGGGATGCAGGACAAGGATTTGCCAGGGGATTGGAAGCTGCCCATGGATGGGATTCTGCAGTGCTCCCCGTGGTGAGGGAGTCAGTGACTGGATCAGGGAACAACTTCCTCTAGAGGAGACAGATAATTTTCAGCGAGTTTTTTTTCCCTTAAAAAAAAAAAGCCTCAATATTTCACAGGCCTGCAGGAAAAAGCAGGATGCCTGAATAGTTCCTACCCAGGGAACACGGCATGAAATCTCAACACCATGGGAGCTATTTTTACATCTTTTTTCCTTTTCATATTGCATAAATGGTGACTGATTTTATGCTCCATGATTAATTTAGACACGGAATAATGGAAATCCAGGAGCACTCATCCGGTTCAAAGGGCCAGAGCAGATAAATAATGGATGTTTACATAACTGCAATATCCATCTCAGTAACAAATGATTTGTAGGAAGTCAGCAGAGAATGGGGAGAGCTCGGAAATGCTCCTCTGAGGCAGCAGCATTGCACCAGGAGGGGCTTCAAGCAAAGCATTGCCTCATGCTGCTCCTTATCCTCGGCTAAATCTCAAAATCATGGAATAGGTTGGGTTGGAAGGGGCCTAAAAGCTCATCCCAACCCACCCCTGCCATGGCAGGGACACCTTCCACTGTCCCAGGCTGCTCCAGCCTGGCCTGGGGCAGTTCCAGGGATCCAGGGAAGCCTCAGCTTCTCTGGGCACGCTGTGCCAGGGCCTGCCCACCCTCCCAGCCAGGAATTCCATCCTAATCACAAATCAAACCTCCTCTCACACCTCAACCCCTCATTTTTGCCAAGGGAAGGTTTTACAGATTCTTTTCTGGTAGCCGGGTTTCCGGGTATGTGTCAAACACCTCTGGATTCCCCTTTCAGCTTTCCTGCATCTCAGAGATGTTCCCAGAGCACATCCTGCACTTCCTCAGCTGGAGCAGAAGAACCAGGGCTGGAACAAGAAGTTGGAAAAGCAGCAGAATTGTCCCACAGAGCTGGGATGGAATCTGCTCTTCATTCACCACCTGCTCCAAAGTCTTCCTCATAGATCCACAAATTCAGGGGTTTTTTTCACCTGTGCACACCCAGAGAGATCATCCCATTCCACTTCCTTCCATGGACAGGGACATTTCCAATATCCCAGGCTGCTCCAAGCCCCGTCCAGCCTGGCCTTGGGCACTGCCAGGGATCCAGGGGCAGCCACAGCTGCTCTGGGCAATCGTTAGATCCTAACAAGAAACACCTTTTAGCCAAGTTCCAACCCAAACCATTCCATGACTCCGTGACTGAATTATCCTGGCTCTGGCTATCACTGATTTATTGAAAAACACATTGCACCTGATTTATTTTAACCAGAGGAGAAACCACTCTGACTTCCCTCTTGCCTCCAAAGTTGGGAGTTCTGCAATTCTTTTTCAGGAAACCAAAATTTGCTAAAACCCTGTGGTGTTTGCATATTTTAATACAGCTGAGCGAGGCGGTTCTGGACACTTGCTGATGTGAAATGTCAGGGTAGGTGGTTACATAAATGTTATTTTTAGATGTGATTAAAAAAACACATTCCTTCAATGCTAACGCATTTTTCCCCCCGCCAGCTCGCTGGAATTAAAAGGCTGTTTAGATATTCCAAGATGGGATTTTATTTTTGCTTGTGGCATAACAATTGAGGCAGTATAATTGTGCATATGTTAATGGTTTGTTTTAAGAGAGAGCCTTACAGGGCTCTGAGGCTGCTCAGCAATAATTTGGCTTTGCCCTGCACAGACCTTTCCTTGTAAAACTCCTTTATTACCTGCACAGCAATCAAGGACTAATGGGTTTTGTCCTGCTCTGCTGTGGGGACTGAGTCACGTCGCCACTTCTCCTGCTGGCAGAGAAAATATTTAATTTGGAATGTTTTATTCAGCTTTGAACCCATTTCTGGGTGATAAAAGAGAATAATAAATAGAAATTCGGTGGGTGGATAGAGCTGGTTGTAATCTTAGAGAGGGAAGTGGAGGGGCAGCTCCTGAAATCCAGAGGGACGTGGAGAGGTGGATCCATGGGAAGCTCCTGAGGTCCTACACGGCCAAGCCCTGCACAGGGATTGGGGAATGCCAGGACAAATCCAGCGGGGTGGGAGGGGATGGAGAGCAGCCCTGAGGAGAAGGACCTGGGGGTGTTGATTGAGGAAAATCTGGATATGGCCCAGCCATGTGGGACCCAGAACTGCCCCCGTGGGCTGGGATGATCCCATGGCTCGGGCAGCAGGAAAGGGATTGGGATTGTGCCCCTCTGCCCCAGCTCAGAGATCCCAGCACAGCAGGGACCAGGCAGAATCCCAGCTATAACCATGGGCTGCCAGCTCGGGGGTGTCCAGAGGCACCTGGAGCTGCTGGAGGGAGCCCCGGAGCTGCTGCAGGGCTGGAGCCCCTCTGGAGCCAGGCTCGGAGAGCTGGGAATGTTCCCCTGGAGAAGGGAAGGATCCAGGCAGAGCTCAGAGCCCCGGGAATGTTCCCCTGGAGAAGGGAAGGATCCAGGCAGAGCTCAGAATCCCTGGCAGGGCCTGAAGGGCTCCAGGAGAGCTGGAGAGGGGCTGGGGACAAGGGATGGAGGGACAGGAGCCAGGGAATGGCTCCCACTGCCAGAGGGCAGGGGTGGGTGGGATATCTGGGAGCTCCTGGCACAGGGTGCCCAGCGCAGCAGCATCACATCTCTAGAAAAAAACGAATCCGAGTTTTCTGTGCTCTTCATCCACACACATTCACCACACCTGGTTTGGAGGGTTTGGGTTCCAAAACAAATTGAGGGAAACCCCTGCCTGGAGTGCACCTCAGGGAAGGGGGATTATTTGGGACAATCCTCAGCATCCCCTAAACACAACTCTGAGCCTTCACACCCACCCACCACTGCCCCTTTTCTTTTCTATTCCCCCCCCCCCTTTTTTTTTTTTTTTTTTTTTTACAACGTGTTTTTCCTCCCCTTCTCTGTTTGTTATTGTTTTCCATTCTGAGCCTTTAATGTTCCCTCACACCCTCACTCCAGCCCAGCTGTGGAAGAGGGATCTGACACCTTCCCCCAGCTTGGCTGAAGTGTGAACACCTCATTATCCCAGATTCCAGCCCACGCAGGGGGAATGGGCAGGAGTTCCTATCCTGGCCGGGCTCTCTGGGTTAGAAGAGCACTGGAAATTGTTGATTTTAGTGTTCTCTTGAAAAATGTAAACTTTAGGTCTTCTCTTGGCTGCTTGGCAAGGGGGGGAAGTGATGTGAGGTCTGGGGAGGGAGGTCAGAGGGAAATAAAAGGAGTTTTGTGCTGTGGAGCTCTTGGACAGCCTGGAAAAAAAAAGGATTCCTGGGAAGCTCAGTCCCTCGGGCCACGGACCCATCCTGGACCCACATCCCCGTCCCAGGGGCACAGGATGGTCCCAAAGTCCTCACAGGCTGACAGCTGTGCATGGAGAACAGCCTGGAAAAATATCCAGAGTCATTCCCACCAATCCTGGGCTCCTGCCAGACCCAGGGAACTCAGCTCCAGCACGGCCCTGCAGGAGGATCTTCATCCCCTCTTGACCTCCCCATCTTCAGGCTGAGGTCCTCATGTCCATCGTGTCTACCAGCTCTAAAGATCTAAAAATTATTAACGAATCCTCACATTTTACAAATTAAATCAGCTAAAAAAGCCACAATAAAAATTAAGGAGTGTGATCAGAAGGTGTAAGAGAGGCGAATTCATCCTGAGGAGTTTGCTTAGGGGCTTTCTCCACAAGAAATTCATCTCCACAAGCCAAACCTGGCTTCTGGGGATAAAATGGGCAGAATAATAAATGGCATTTGTAGTTTAAAAGAACAAAAATTAGTAATAATAATAATAATAACAAGAAGAAGAAGAAGCAGCAGAAGAAGAAGAAGCATAACTTCATATATAATATTTTCCCTCTGGAATTATGGACCAGGCAATGGGGATAAGAGCACTTCTGCTCTCTGGAGAATAAATGTGGAGTGGAAAAACCTACAGAGCTGAGTTTAACTAGGCTTGCCTGATCTCAGGATTATTTCACCCAAAGTCAGTATTTTACAGCATTTTGCATTGTCCATTTTATCCTTACACCTGGAATGTTGTTAATTACAATAATCCAAATAAATGTGATAATTTTCAGCCTTTGGCTTTCTCTGGTCCCTGATGGCCAGCGAGGTCTGTTGACACCAAGTTCTGAGGTGCCACCACTGCTGGGGGGATGTCCAAGCTGAAGCCACGTTTGTGTGGGACTCCCCGCATTGCATGGAGAATCCCGGGATCCCTGAGGTTGGAAAAGCCCTCCAAGGTCGTCGAGTCCCAGCTGGTGCCAATCCCCACCTTAGCACCACGTCCAGGGATGGGGACTCCAAACCTCCCTGGGCAGTGCCAATCCCTGACCACCCTTTCCATGAAGGAATTCCTCCAGAGAAGAGAGGGAGCAGGATCTGGATCTTCTTCTTCGCCTTTCCTGCTTTCTGCCAGTTGCCTTCAGCACACAGAGCAAACTCCAAATGGTTAAAAAGTTCATTTTTTAAGTGGAAAACAAGCCCCTCTTCCCAAAGGCTCGGGAAGCAGCTCCACAGCCACTCCAGGGACTCCTAGCCCTGCTCAGAATCCCAACAGCTCCCAGGCAACATCTGCAATCCATAATTCTGTCAGGGCAGCCTCCAGCTGCGCGATGTTTCGCTGACCTGCCAGTTGGACCATTCCGACGACTTCCTATTAAAAAAAAAAAATAAATTAAAGAGTGAGTTAAGGTCAAAGCTGAGTGAACTCCGTTTGTTTGCTGGCTGGGCAGGGAATGCAGCCCACGGGGCTGGCTGGGTGCCCACTTCCCCCAGCCTTGGGTGGGGATCCCGTTGCGAGATCGGAAGATGATGTTGTGCAACATCTTCCTTCATTTTCCTAAACTTCAGAAATGTTATTTCATCACAGCGTTCACTATCTGGGGCTCTTCTGTTTGGGAGAGCATGAAAAAAATATTTGAATATTGAATTGAATCTTTTAATACGCTCCTATTTTTAATATTTTTCTAATTAAATAGAATTAAATCCTTTCCTGACTTGCTGACTGTCAGCTCTTTCAGCCCTGCCAAAACAACCAGCTCATAGATTCGAGCAGCAGTTGGATGCATCTTCTGCTTTTTTGGGATTTTATTTAAAGCTCCTTTCCTGGGCAACTCTCCACACTGGGGAGTATCTCCAGATTCTATAGAATAGTTTGGGTTTGGCCATAAGTTTTGCTTCAATCCTCTTCCAAACACAGATGTAAATAGGAGTTGGTGGCAAATGGAAAAATGTGGTGACACATGGAAGAAGCAGAGAAAAGCTCCCATTATGGATCAGGTTTAAAATTAGATGGGGAATTAGCAAGGAGGAGGTAGAGAAAAAGCTGCTTTAAATATCAGGGAGAGCTTTGGATGCGGATCACAGGGAGAAATGTGGATGTTGGGAGGGGTGAGTGACAAGAGGAAGGCATTAGAGTGGGATGAGAGGTTGGTGGCATCTGCAGCAGGTCTGGATCTCCCCCCACCTTCCTAAGGTCCAGGAATATCCTTGGACTGTCTGGACAACGCCCTCAGGCACATGCTGGGATTTTGGGGTTGTCCTCGATGATCCTTTGGGTCACCTCCAGCTCAATTCCATGATTCCATGATAATGATTGGCCCAATCCTCCCTGCGAGGACAAATCCTGCAGAAAGCGATGGTTAAATTTTAATGTTTTCACAACAAAACCCCCAAACCACCCTCAAAAATCCCTCCCCGCCTTTGGATTCTGAGCTGACCTTGGAAAACCAGAAGGAAATCCGACGGTGGGAGGCTCGTGAAGGTTCTGTGGGAGGGAGGGAGGGAGGGAGGGATGGAGGGGCAGCTGCACCCCATAAATTCCCCCGTGCCGGCACCGCGGCTCTCCTGCTGGAAATCCAACCCCACCTCGCTCCAAAACATTTCTGCAACCAAGACAAACCCCGGGAAGAGCAGCTCTGCTTCCACCCCGAGGGCGTGCGGGCTGGATCCACGAAATCCTTCTGGAAATCCATCCCGCGACCACGGAGCAGGAATCACAGGAATTCTTCCTGAGCGTCCGACACCTGCTCTGTGCCACAGCAGCGTTTTCCTGCCACATTCCCAGCCATCCAGGGGATTCATTAATTGGAAAATTGTCTTGTAGTTGGGTTTTTAACACGTGTTTGGCACAGCACACGAAGCACATCCGCCTGGAATGTTTTGTCTCCCGCAGTTTAGCGCTGGAAAATGGATGGATGCCATCAGCAAGGTCGTTTAGGAACGGAGTGGGATATAAATCATTCCTGACCCGTTCCCACGTGGAATTCAGGCTGGCATCTCGCACCACACACCCGGCATCTGCTTCCTGGGATATCCTTCCATGGAATGTGTGAAACGCCTGTGGCGTTTAGGGATGAGTGGGAAAATATCCATGGATGGGACTGGATGCTAATTAGCAACGGAAGTGATTAAAGGCAGAGCCAAAAGCAAATGAACAGAGGGTTGGTTCTGGAAAAATGGGGAAATTTAAGGATAATCCGTGGAGCATAAAGGTGAAATGTGGTACAGAGAAATGCAGCATGCCAGAAAATATTCCAGGAAATGGAAATTTCCTGTGGACCTTGTAAATGGCTTTGGGGTTGGGCTTGTGGGAGAATTTGGGGGCAAATCCATAATCCCGAGGCTCAGGATTGAGTCAGTGCTGGGAGATGCTCTGGAGCAGCCGGGAGCTGTGGGAATCCCGCTGGGTTTGGCTTGGGAAAGTTGGGCTGGGAACCCAGACAGATCCTTGAGATCTGGGGGTGGAGAGGGAGCTCAGCCCCGTGAAGGGGCTGGATCCAAAATCCATGCAGGGATCCGATCCCACATCTGCTGCCTTGCCAAGGTCTTGGGATCGCCCGGCTTTCATCCCAGGCTGCTCCACGCTCTGCTTTTCCAGGAGAATCCAGCCTCACATCTCTGGGTTTGGAGGGGCAGGATGGGCACAGAAAAATCAAATCTCTCTCTTAGGAGCACCTGAGGCTCCAATTCCTGAAATTCCCACCTTGGATCGCTTTCTACCAACCATTCCAAGCTTTTCACTGACCCCAAAATTCCCCCTCACCAGGCCCCCACTGCCCTCCACCACCACAAAATGCCCCACAGACACCAAACTGCAACTTTTCTTTTTTTTTCCCTCAGAAGTTAATTCCTTTTATTTAGATGGATTTGGTGCCCTGGGCATGTATACAAAAACTCCTCAGGTTATCCCAAATTTGGATCTCTCATTGATTCCACAGTCCTTGGGGACTCAAAGTATTTCCCAAACACTTAAATGGTCTTTTCCATGCAAGCCTGATCCCAAATAATTCAGGATCTGGCAGAAACCTGTGGATTACCATCCTACAGCATGGCTGGAATGGGATCTTAACCCTCAAACTGGATTCTGACACCAGGCAGGAGAATTTATTCCAAAATACCTCAAACAGCTACAGAAGTCCTAAAAATATCCTGGATTAAACCATTTGCATTGCTCATCCCTCACTCCAGGAGGAGTGAAGGAAGCTGAGGAAAGAACCTGGGATTTAGGATTTGTTGTGGATAATTAAAGAGCAACTGGAATTAATGTGGGTTTTTCCCCTTCTCCCCTCAGCACCAGTAAGCTCACTCTTATCAAAGGCTGCCTTTGGGGTTTATTTTGTAGGAATTTTAGGGTTTATCAGTGTACCAACACTTCCAAGGTTTTATCCCAAGGTTAAAGGATTCATTCACTGAAGGACTCGTTTCCTCAGCTTGGTTCTTTCCATATTAATGAAGCAGCTCTCCCTGGAAGAGTTCAAGTTGGTTTTCCATGGAATTTTTTATGTAATCAAGACTGAGGAGGTCACTGTCCAGGAGGCTGAACTTTGGGATGGGAAGGGATGGAGGAGCTTGTTTGCCTCTCCCTGGATGGGATCCAAGGGAAGGGGCAGCTTGGAGCCAGATTTTAGCAGCTCCCTGCTCTGATCCAGGAGGGTTCTGGGCATAAATTGGCGTCAGAGCAGGACAGAGATGCCCTGGGACTTCTCTTTCCCAACTTCCAGCCCTCTCCAAGCTGCTCCCAGAAGCTGGGAAAACTCCAGGAGTTCTGAATGAGTTCTTGGATTTGAGCACGGACACTCCAGTCCGAGTGTGGCCACGAGGAGTTGAGTTTGAAACCCCAATTTCCTCCTTTTTTGCAAAGAAACAGCTGCAGGAGCTCACCAGCACCTCCCCACTGCCCTGCCTCACCTCGCCTCCGTGGATTTGCTCTCCGAGGATGTTCCCTGTGCTCTGAGAAGCTGGGAAAGGCACAATTCCCCCCTCAGATCTGCCCAGGATGTAAATCCAGCACAAATCAATGGAAAATTCAGATTTCAGACAACACTCCCTGCAGCTCCCTCTGTATTTTGCTTTTCCCTCAGCTCCTTCCCCCCCCCCCCCCCCGACTTTATTTATTTCCTTTATTTTCTTTTCCTTATTTCCTTGATTTCCTTTTCCTGTCTTCTCCTTCCTCTTGTACCCCTCACTCCATCCAGCCTGGAAGAGCAGCACATGGACACTCTGTTCCTCCATCTCATGGCACATTCCTCATCTTCCTCATCATCCTCATCCCCATCCTCATCCTCTGGGTGTTGCTGTTTACTTCTGCTCAGAAATATCGCTTTGGTTTTTGGTTTTTTTTTTCACTTTGGGATTTTATAAAAATCCCATTTAATTCAGCCCAAAATCCCATTTAATTCAGCCCAAAATCCCATTTCCTTCAGTCCAAAATCCCATTTAATTCAGTCCAAAATCCCATTTAATTCAGGCCAGGCTTTCCCCTTGATTTCAGCTGGATTCCTACTGGAGGATCAGAGGAAAGGGTCTGGTTTAAAAGGATGCTGAGCTTTGTGGGGGTGATCAATAGGAGAAATTCTGATCAATATGTAATTCTGACCAAAATTAATATAATA
>QUSF01000012.1:19582732-19605193 GCA_003676055.1 Chloebia gouldiae | reverse complement strand
TTTTTTTCCCAGCCTCCAAAATCATCAGGTTATTGAGATCCACAGCACCCAAAACTCACCTCTCGGGATGCTGCTGCAGGAAAAGGAAGGAATTGTCTCAGGAGACTCCGAGGCAATTATTATTCCAGTTTCTTGGCGCTGATCTGATCTGCTGCCAGCCACCCGTGGGAACGCAGAAATTCTGGCCACCTTCCCGGCCTGCTGTCCCTCAGCTATCACAGAGGGATCAGCTCAGGGTGGGTGGCAGCTCCTCAGGTTTTTCTGGTCCGACCTGAAGGATCCCGGGTCTGTCAGGGCTCTTCTGCAGGCGCCACATCAAACCCTCCCCTCCTCCACCTGGGCATGGAGTCACCCAGGCCTGAGCAGAGGTGGCTCCTTGGTTGCCCAGCTGGCCACCAAAACACTGCTGTGGCCTTTGGAACCTCTGGGGTGGTTTGGTTGCAGATCTTGGAGGGTTCCTCCAGCTCCCAACATGAGAAATTCACCTCTGCCTCGTATCTGGCCCGTAAATATCTTCAGAGATTTTCTCCGGCGTTACTTTGCTGAGATTTTGGTGGACTAAATGCACCAAGTTCCTGGAGTCTGTCCTGCCCTGGGACAGCTCATTTTTTCTGCACAGAGCTGTATCCAACATCTCAGGTTAGTGAGATCCTCGTGCACCTCCTGGGATCTTTCCCCTGCATCACTTTGAGCCAATTCACTCTTCCCACACAGCTCAAATCCTCGCTGTGAGATCCTGAGTGCTTTACCTCAATCTTGGAGATTCCAAATTCTCCGTGCTTCCCCTTCAGTTGCTGCCATCAGCAGATTTGATCGGGAGATTTCACCGGCAAAACCCCTCCACACACTTTTTTCTCTCTTAATGGTCATTAATAAAAATATAAAATGTTGTTTTCTGTGTGGATCTGGGAGGAATTGGCTCCTCTCGTTGTCACCTGCCCTTGCTCAATTCCTTACCTGCATTTTCCATCCCCTCCTTGTCCCTGTGCCCTCGTTTTCCTGCTGTCCAGACAGATCCAATCTCCTGCATTCCCTTTCCCTAGGAATCCTGTTTGCTTCCAAAGCCAGGCCCAATTATCCTTTCCTTCACCTTTGCTCCACTTTTCCATCATTTCCCATTTACCAGCTCCTTCCCTCATCCATTTGCTTAAATAAAATTGGATTAATCAGCCATTAATTACCCAATCACCATTTGTAAGTGCCAGGATTAATTGGAATGCTATTCCCCACTAAAATGCAGAGCAGAACTTGGAGCAGGGATCAAATTCCCTGTAATTCCCCCCTCCCGAATCTCCAAGATAAACCACCCAGAGCCACTCACTTCTGCCCTTCCACATAATACATTTGTGCTTTCTTAAAGCTTTAGTGCCATTAAGAAGTCATCAATTAGTGGGAATAACTCTGGGAACTTCATTAATTTCCTTCCTGGGTGCAGAGGAAAAAGGTGACCTGGATAAAGCCATCATTTTCCTGGATGTACCCATCAATCCTTGGAGATTGGGTGTCTTTTCTCCTCCTCACAGCGCTGCATTTCCTCCTTTCCTTGGGGGAAAATGCTCCATAAACCTCAGCAGGGCCCTAAAACCCTCAGGAATGAGGGGGTTCACCTCCAGAACGGGGGTCAAAGGGAAGGAAAAATGGGATGTAAACATTGATGGGATGCAAACATTGTCCCGATCCTGGTGGGATGCAAACATTTTCCTGACTTTTCTGGGATGCAAACATTGTCCTGATATTTCTGGGATGCAAACATTGTCCTCATGTCCACGGTTCTGGTTGGAACATGGGGAAGGAGCTCTGGATTTCTGATGGATCATGAGCAACACTGGATTCCTGTGACATTGAGAGGCATCCAGGGAGGTGACAGCAGTCAGATTGTCCTGAAAACCCTCAGGAATGAGGGAGTTCACCTCTGGAATGGGGGTCAAAGGGAAGGAAAAATGGGATGTAAACATTTTCCTGATCTTTCTGGGATGCAAACATTGTCCTGACTTTTCTGGGATGCAAACATTGTCCTGATATTTCTGGGATGCAAACATTGTCCTGATGTCCACGGCTCTGGTTGGAACACGGGGAAGGAGTTCTGGATTTCTGATGATGAGCAGCACTGCATTCCTGTGACATTGAGAGGCATCCAGGGAGGTGACAGCAGTCAGATTGTCCTGAAAACCCTCAGGAATGAGGGAGTTTACCTCTGGAATGGGAGTCAAAGGGAAGGAAAAATGGGATGTAAACATTTTCCTGATCTTTCTGGGATGTAAACATTGTCCTGACTTTTCTGGGATGCAAACATTGTCCTGATCCTGGTGAGATGCAAACATTGTCCTGATCCTGATGGGATACAAACATTATCCTGATCTTTCTGGGATACAAACTTTATCCTGATACTTCTGGGATGCAAACATTGTCCTGCTGTCCACGGCTCAGGTTCTGAGTCCAGGGTGGAGCTGCTGGCTGGGACACAGGAAGGAGCTCTGGATTCCTGATGGATCATGAGCAGCACTGTGTTCCTGCAGCCTTGGGAGGTGACACCAGTCCGATGTGCCTGGCCTGGCACTGAAACCTCGGCTTGGGGACTGTTGTCTCCCTTTCCAGAGCTCTTCCCCTATGGAATTCCCAGTTCTGGGAGATGACCAGCCAGGAAACCCAGGAATTCCACAGCAGGCCGTTCCCAAGGGATTGACATGCGGAGTTTGTGTGGTTTGGACAATTCCTGAAGCGTCCAAACCGAACCCAAGGCTGGATTTCCTGCCAGCTCCGATTCCCACGTTGATCCCTAGGGAAAAGGAAATCATTCCCTCCCCTTCCCAGCAGGAGCAGACTGACCCTGGCCGTGTCCTGCTCCTCAGATCCAGCTGCTCAAGCTGCAGGATGGCTTTTTGGGAAGGGAGCTGGATAAAGTAGGTCAGGTGTGTATTTTAGGACACTGTTCCTGCAGAACAGAGTTATTTTAAAAAGTGGAATTCCGGGCCAGGGAAGTGGAGATGAACAGAAGATGGAAAGGAGCTGGATTTTTTATCCTTACCCTCCAAAAAAACCTCAGTGAAGCAAACAGTGCTGGCACTTTCAGCCTCATCCGTGCCACCCCACCATGGGCTCCTTTCCTGGACTCCCCATCTGTGTGGGAAGGAATTTGGGATAGACTGGGACAAGCTGAATGGGATGGCAGAGGGAGCAGGATCCAAAGCACCACCCCTGCAGTGGCAGCACTGGGATTCCCCACATCCCATCCTGGGGATTGGGGGCTCCTGCAGCTGCACAAACAGGGAATTTGCTGCTGCTGCAGTTGGGAGGGAGATCCAGGAAGGAGCAGCTGGAGTTTGGAGCAATCCCAAACTCACCTTTATTCCCGGTGGCTGCTCTGGGAGGCAGGATTGGGAATGCTGTTCCAGAGCTCCACAACGTGCATCCAGGTGTCCCTGGCACCAGGAACACCCCAGAGGCTTCAGCAGAGGCTGCCAGGAGCCACGGGCTGTGTCCCATTCCCAGATTCCCGAGGACACACGGGATAAACCACCAAAGGTGGCTGCATCCACAGTGGGTGGCTGGCCTCAGGGAGGCTCAGCAACCACGGAAATGACTCAAAAAAACCCCAAATAGAATAAAATTTTGCATTCCCTCAGCTGCAGGGGAGCGGGGCGATGCCTCTCTTCCCTCCAGGAGCATCCTCTGGCCAGCAGGAATTTGCTGGGACAGCAGAGGAAGCAGGTTTGCTGGGCAGCGTGCCCAGAGCGAGGGCAGCTCCCCGCCTCAGTGGCACTCGTGGCACTCTGCTCCAGCCTGGAAAACATTTGGAAGTGGTTTGGAGCGCATTGCTGAAATGTTTCTGCACTTCTGTCACTGGCAGAGGCCTTTGCTGGGAATGGCAGGCTCCAAGTGCAGGTTTTCCACCTTTGCATCCCTGTGTGCTGCAGCCCTGAGGGGGATTCCCTCACCAAAAACTCCCTCCCCATCCCCAAGGAGCTGGAGCCCCCCCAGGAGTGCCCAACCCTCTGTGCCCCACCTTTCCTGACAGCCCTTGGAATGTTTCTCATCCCACAGCAGATATATGGACAGAAATGTGCATTTTGTGCAACACTTAGCTCATTTTTAACCGAGTTTCCAATGCAAAAAGGCTCTGTCAGCACTTCATCCCTCCCATTCCATGAGCACACCCTGCCTTAACTCACCCATCCTCATCTTCTGCCCATTTTTTCCTCCCAGTTGTTTTCCTCCTCCTCATGACCTGGCAACTCCTGTCCCTGACAGAGATGTCCCCTGAATGTCCTGTATTTACATCTTAATGGCTGTTAAGAACTATTTCCATGAAAAAAAAAGAGGAATTTAGTGCATTAAAAAAAGGCAAACCTATTGATTATTGACCCAGTGGTGGTGCTGCAGTACAGGGACCCCATCCCTGTCCCCATTCCCTGCACATCCCTTTCCTGGGGGGAAATCCACAGCTTGGGCCACATGAAGTGCTTGCTAAACACCCTGAAACCAGTTTAAAAAGTCTCTCTGCAGCACAAAATATTTATGTTTTATGAGTTCATCCTAAAGCTGAGGTGGTGAAGATACCAAAGGCATGAATAATCCAGGGTGGCTGCAAAAAACACCCCGGGCTGCAGGGAAAGGGAAGGGCAGAGGCTTGGAAAGGCATTTTCCTTCTCTACCTCCTGTTATTTAAAGAGGGGACTCAGGGCAGAGCACTCTGATCACGTTCTGTGCTCAGGAAATTCAGTTTAAAATGGATTTCAGCTCAAAGATGGACTGAAATCAGCGCAGGGCAGACTCCCAGAGTCCTGCAAGGCAGAAAATAAATCAGCCAAATCCTTTTCTACCCCCAAAAATGGGACAGTGAGGAAGCAGAGGGGCGCTGGAAATGCAGATTTGGGGGTGCAGGAGCCAAATCACCCCAATTGTGTCCCCCCAAACTGGCAGCAGAAGAGGTTGTGACCCTTGGCAGGCCGTGCTCAGGCTCCTCTGCTCGGGGATAAAAGGAAGGAGATAAGAGGAGAGCACCCCCAGCTCTCCAGGTGGGAAGCACCCACAGAAATATGGATGTGCAGCAGCTTTTTCCCCAAAATCCTTGTCCTGGGAGGACCCAGGGTGACAGCAGGGACAGGAACCCACCCACAGCTGTCCCCAGCCAAAATGGCTCTGTGTTTATCTCTGCAAGGACTTTTATGGAAAAATGATCCAATTAAGAAATGACACTCCAATTCTTTTTACTTTTAACTTGACAACGAATTCCTTATGTCTTGTAATGTGGAATTTTTGGTCTAATTACAAAACACTACTTAAACTCCTGCAGAAGAAGGACTAGCTACTGCCTCAGAACTTCTATTTTAGTTTTATATATATCTATTAATATATTCTAAAATTTTAAACTCTGAGTTTTCTACTGTGTGATATTACACACTTCTATTCAAACTCCACGCTCACAACCTTAGTGTTATCAGTCAATTTTGGAAGCTTTCTCTACAGCTTCAGGTTAAATGTAGTGTTCTCTTGAGGGTCTCTGGGTTTCAACACGGAAAGTTCTTAGTTGCTAAAATTCTTAATAATAAATTATACTTAAATAATACTAAAATTCTCAGTATCCAGGGCTCCAACACCCTCCCACCTTCCCCTCTCCCTCCGCCCAGTCTCAGCTCCGCTTTCAAGGATTTTTCACGCCAGACTGGAATATTTTAATGCTTGGATAATTCCGTTTATAAACCCATTGCATGGGCTGGTAACACTGAGCAAATCGTGCTGTGCATCTCACCCAAACTGATTGAGTCCCCAGGCGGGGATGAAACCAAAAATTCTTCTGGGATGCAGCTCTGCAGACAAACACGGGGCTAAAAATATCCTTGTGCAGCTTTTCTCCTCCTCAGACACACGCAGCTACGACTGCTCGGGGGAACCAGACACGTTTCTGAAATATCAGCACGCAGGGAGTGGTTCCTGACCAGGAAAAACTGAATAAATATTGGTTCAGCGCCGCTGAATTTGAATAGAAAGGTGAGGAAAACAAAAAGAGCAGTTTTGGAGGCCGTGGGTGGGGGTGGACACGCAGGGCTCCCCTCATTCCCTGGATTTTGGCAGCTCTTCCTTCACGCCTTGGGCATGGCAGCCCCCAGGAACTCCAGGTTTTCCTCCTCCCACGTTGTCCCCCGTGGATTTACACCAGAGCATGAGTGGGATCTGACTCTGACAGATAAAAAAAGAGTTTGTTTTTTCACTTTATTCCCTGAAATGTGCTAAGGTTCTGGCTGGGTTTTCCCTTTTATTGCCTCTTGTTAGCACCCAGACAGGCTCCTGGGGAAAGCTGAGATGTGTGGGAGCCCGGAGGCTCTGGCTGGAGCGGTGAAGGCTGAACAAATCCAACATTTTGTGTTTCCAGAGCCTTCCCCAGCCCTTCAGAGCAGCGATTTCCACACAACCAACAATCCCACACGGTGGATATTCCCCTAAAAAAGTTATTTTGGGACAAACTGCGGCTGCGTGGTTTCTCCAGAGCACTTTTGCTGCGTGCAGAGCAGAGGAAAGGCGATGTTTGCACACGCAGGGAGCTCAAAGTTTATCGTTTTTGCTGGAATTTTGTGGTTTTTCCACGCAAACCTCTTGTCCCTGAGTTGCTCCTGGAGTATTACGAAACCTGGCCCGGAGCCTGCAGATTTCCGCTGGGGTGTTAATGAGCTGTTCCAAGAAAAAAAAAAAAAAAGAGGCTACGAAGAATTTCCTGACAAACTGCGGGAAAATTTCCCTCGCTGTGAAATTTTCCCAAACTCCGGGAAAATGTCACGCGCTGGCACATCTCGGTGTCCCCAAGCCCTCGGGGCTGCCACCCAGGAGGGACAAAGCAGGAATTTTTCCCAGCTAGGAGAGAAAGGAAAGGATCGGGATGTCCCCAAAGCCCTGAAGCCTGAGGGATGCTGGCTTTGGGAGGGTGGCAATGCTCGGGCTGGCTCCAGGGGCGTTCCCAGCTCGCTGGATTTTTGGGGTGACACCGGGAACGTCCCTGATTTCGGGGATCTCCTGAAAGCACCCGCCCCTGGCTCCACAATTCACATCGGATTTAACCGCGGGGAATTGCTCCGTGTCCCTGCGGGAGAGGCCGTGGGGTGAGGGGGGCATCGCCCGGGTAGATGCTTGAATTTTTGGATTTGATTATTGATTATTGATTATTGATTATTGATTATATTATGGCGTGGGATTGTTCCCTCATCTCTGCAGGACGGACGGGCTGGGAATTGTGGTGAGGAACATCTCTGCCCCTGGAGGGAGGCTGTGAGTGATCCACCCCAAGGATTCCTTACCCCCAGGAGCATCCCTGGCCCTGGCAGCCCCATCCATGAGTAACCCCTGAGAGGGAGCCAGGAGGAAGCCGAGCTTTGCACACAGGAGGAAGCAGCAATATTTACCAGCTGGTAGGCGAGGACTGGATTCTTTCCAGAGGGGGAAAAAAAAAAAACGAAACCAAACAGGAGGAAGGTGAGGCACGTGTTCAGGTCAGGTACTCAGTCAGGAGCGTTTCCTGCCTGGTGACATTCCTGCCACGGCTTCTTTGGAACTCGCTGGGCTTAAAAAAGAAAAAAAAAAAACACTTGAGCATCCCCCACCTTTCGTTTTCTCTTCCTGGCTCGTGTAACCATAGCAAAGGATCCTCGCTAGCCTGGGAGATGGAGAATTCCTGCCATGCTCCTGTTGAAGCACTCCAGATCTGGAGCTGAGAATTTGAGATTTTCTGTGCTGCCAGGCTCTGACCCCCAGGAGAACACAGCACTGACCTGAGGCCCTGGAGAAGGTTCCAAAATGGAAAGGCAGAACTGGGATTGTGGGTGTGGAGTTTGGATAGAAATGTGAGATATCACAGGGTGGGAAATCAGAGTTTAAGGGCTGAGAATACAGGAATATTTATAAAGCAAGATGGAGGTTTTAAGGCAGAGGCTAATCCTTCTATACCTCCTTCTTCACCTTCTTCTTCATGAGTTTGGGTGCTATTGTGCAATTAGATTAAAAAGTCCTCATTTAGGAGCAAAGGTAGTTGGTTATTAAGTTAAAAATGAAAACAGTTTAGGTGTCATTTCTTAATTAAACGGTTTATCCTTAAAAAGCCTTATAGAAAAAGAAATACGACTCCATTTTTACCTTGTTAGTGAAATACTATAGAAATCACAGCTTGTAAGACTATCATATAGAGAAAAACCAATAAACAACCAAGTCCAAACAAAAAAATACGCTATTAAATCCCAACCTTGACCAAAAAAAAAAAGCAAAATTCAACATTAGTGAATGATTCCTGCTCCTGGGTGAGGCTCATTGATGGGAGAATGGGAATTGCAGGCAGAGCCCACGCAGGCAGCTGGCAGAACTCGAGCTTACTATGAGAGCAACATATGCTGAGCTGAGTTACGAGACCTTCCAATCACTACGAGTGCTTAAAATATTCCAGGCTTTAATTACAAGCCTGTCTGTGCTTTAAATGCATGAATGTGAAATGCAGGCTTGGGCTGTGACAAGGGAAACCTTCTTCATAAGCAGGGAAAAGGCTGGAAGGCAGAATCCTGACAGGACAGGAGGATTGGGGTGCGTGGGGCAGCCGGGATGTCACCAGGGGTGGTGGCATTGGCTCTGCTCCGTGCCAGGGGCTGCTGAGCCTGTGGGAGTCCAGGGCTTCCCTCTGGCTGCCCTGGCAGGTCTGGGACCCTGGCAGGGGTCAGGAACCCCCTGGGCAGAGCCCCCAGGGGCTCTGTCTGTGATCTCTGTACGTGGAAAAGAGTTTTCAATCTTACAAAATAAATTACAAGCTCTGAGTGTTTAATATAAGTAATAATTAAGTGTGGCACGGATGCAAAAATAAAATGTTATGATTCTACATTAGGGGTTCAAAGGGGACAAGATGGAGGAAATTGGGTGTGTTTTGTCCTTCTTCTTCATGCCCTCCATGTTTCACTGTGGTGTTGGCATTTTTCTGTTGGTTCAGGCTGGGGACACAATGTTCAATATAAGTAATAGATATTGGCACATTATTGTAAATATAGCACACACAGTTATATATATATAATATATAATGCTTGTGACATCCCACTGAGGGCAGAGCCCCACACGCTGCCCTGCAGGACAGACCTGCGGCAGGGCAGCAGAGCAGTTACAGAGAAACAAAAATAAACAACCTTGAAAACCAACACAAACAATTTATGATTTCTTCTTTGGAAGGGGGGCAGAAAGACAGAGAATTTCTACAGTCTCGGAATCATCAATGCCACAGATTCCAACAGAGCCAAACAGGGAATGGGCATGCTGGGGGTGGGTGTGAATCATGGAATCCCACACTGGTTTGAGTTGGGATCTTAAAACTCATCATTTTTTATCCCCTCACTTGGCAGGGACACCTCCCCCTGTCCCAGGCTGCTCCAAGACCTGTCCAGCCTGGCCTTGGACATTTCCAGGGATCCAGGGACACCATCCTCACAGGGAACAATTTTTTCCTATTCATAATCCACTCTCTTCCAGTCCCAAGCCATTCCCCCTTGTCCTGTCACCCCATACCCTTGCAAATCTGAATTATCAAAGAATTTGCGTTGAACCCCTCCAAATATGCTTTTATTCCTGAAACAACTTCCATGTACTGAACAAGTCACCCCTTTTCTCTGTCTCCTGTGGTGTTTGTTAAAGGACAAGTCTTCATCCCTGACTAAAATTTAAATTAAATTTAAATCTTCCCCCAAGTTGAAAGCCAGGGGTATTGTGCCTCCAAAAATGAAGATGCACTTAAAACAATGAGGTTGTTAACTTAATGACAGGAAATTTAGGGATGGGAATTAAAGCCCTGGAAGGATCTGCATGTCCTGGATAAGGAAGGGCACTCATTCCCCAAGGTTTCCTGGCAGGCATCCCACTGGGAATCAGCACTGCAGCTAATTGGGATATGAGATGGGGAACTTGCAGGGATATCACTGGTTTTTAGGAGATTATTATTCCTTTAATTAACACAGGGGAATCAAACACATTCTGTGCATTTTCCAAGCAAAGAAACAACAGTTTGGTAAAAGGATTTAATCCACAAGCAGGGATGCAGGACTGGAGTGGAAAATTGATCACCAGGAGCCAGAGCATCCTGTGGCAAAACATTCCCACCCACAGAATTAAGGTGGGAAAAGACCTCCAAGATCAAGTCCAGCATCCATGGAGAGGCCAGGGTGAGCCTGAGCAGGAGGCTGAGGGATTTTAGGATGCAGAATAAAGCCAGACCTTTCATCCCCACATTTGACAGAGGGATTTCTGACTTTCCATCACTCAGCATTCCCAGCACAGCTTCCCTGGCACACACTGCACCAGGCTGGAAATCATTTTGCTCCAAGTCATGAGGAGGTGAGAGCCAGCCCAGAAACGAGGTGAGAAGTGTCACCAGCCCAGAAACCAGGTGAGCAGTGTCACCATGGGGACAGAGCCAGCAGTGGTGCCAGCTGACCCCACCGTGACTCACTGGAGCTGCTCAGGATCTTCCCGCAGGGAAAGGTTTCCATGGAAAGCAGCAGCCATTTCTGGGTTTGGGTTGTTTGAAGGCTGGAGAGAAGTCAGGGCTACAGCTGAGACAGCTCCTCAGGGTTTTTTGGCACTTCCAAAGCTCTCAGGACACACTGTGGTGCCAGGAAATTTTGGGAAGAGACGAGGAGAAGGTGTAGGAGCGGGGTTGTGTTTTCTCTGAATGTGGAACCTCTGGTGTCCTAAATCAAACTTGGTGGCACCGTGTGGCTGGGAAAACCCTGTGGGCAATCAGGTCCTTGCTGCAGACATGGGGATGAAACAGGGACTCGGGGCTGAAACAGGAATTTGGGGCTGGAACAGGAATTTGGGGCTGAAACAGGGATTTGGCACTGTAATGGTGATGTGGGGCTGCAACAAGGATTTGGGGTTGAAATATGGATTTGGGGCTGAAACAGGGATTTGGGGATGAAACAAATTTGAGAATGAAACAGGGATTTAGAGATGAAACAGGAATTTGGGGGTGAAACAGGGATTCAGGGATGAAACAGGGATTTGGGGGTGCAACAGGAATTTGGGGGTGAAATGGGGATTGGGGGATGAAACAGGAATTTGGGGGTGAAACAGGGATTTGGGGGTGAAACAGGAATTTGTGGAAGAAACAGGGATTTGGGGGTGAATCAGGGATTTGGGGCTGTACCCCCATGTCTTGCCCATGGCCACGATTCCATGACTGTGGCCAGAGGCTGGGCTCTGGGGCTGGATGTCAGCAGTGCTTCCCAAACACCAGCCCTTCCTGAGGAGGAGGGACTCAGCCTGACTAACAACTGCTTTAATTAAACCCAGCAATATCATTAACCCGCTGGAGTTCATCAAATTAGTGTTGCAAATGAAAACTGCATTGGCCTCATTTTCAGGAGGCTGTTCCAAGAGGGAAAACAGCATTTTGCTCCCGAATAGGGTGTTTGGTTTGCTGATAAAACAAAACCTTTTCTTGCCCCACTGGAGCTTTAGCTCCATTTAATTCTCAACAAAATATTTGGTTTGGCCTTCCCTTGTTATTTTTTTTTTGGGGTGCCCATAGTGAAGGTATTGACATCACAGGGAGAATGTGGAGAGAGGGAGAAATGGAGGACTTTAAAAAAGGACTTTGAGAGGAGGAGGAGGAGGAGGAAGCGTTGGGATCCTTCCTTGAGCACATAAATCATTAGTGGAGTTCAAAATAAGCCAGCATCTGTGCAGGCTGGAGGGCTGCCAGTCCTTCCCTTATCTCTGCTTTGCTCAGGGGTGACTCAGTACAAAGCTGCCGAGGTGCCCACAGGAATGTGCCCGTGCCAAGGGCTTCAGGGCTGGGAGGGGGATTCCCACCTGCTGGAGAGGAGGAAGAGGAAGGATTGGGATCCTCCTGCCAGCAGCCTGGCTCTCAGCCCAGGCCACTTTCCTCGCTGCACTTGGGGGAGAGGCTCTTGAATAAATAGTTTTGTGCACCAGGTCTGGTGTCCTGCTGGCACAGGGACAGGGGGATGTCCCTCTGCCCAGGCTTGTCACAGCTAACTCAAAGCTGGGCTTTTCCTGGGCAAAAATCTCCTTTAATCCGTGGCTCATCCCCAAACCTTTGGGTTTATCCCCACTGTAAGCAGTGTGGATTTGAAGTCTTCCCCCAAGTTGAAAGCCTGGGGTATTGTGCCCCCAAAAAATGAAGATGCAGGGATGTGGGGATCCTGAGGATTCCTGAGGATGAATGCCTGGATTGTGTTAAACCCACCAGGCTGAGAGGATGGGAGCTGTTCAGCTTTGGTTCCCCATCCCTGGTAATCACCTCCCTCATCCCCTGTGGAAAATTCACAACTGTTTTTCAAGGCTGAGTACGATGAAGGAGTAAAAATCCCTTCAGGTGGAAAGGTCTCCAAAGGAGATGCTCCTCCATTTTTGGGCATTGCACTAAAACCAGGATCTGAGCTTCTCCTATGAATGGATCAAGGAGCCAACACTCACCTGGCTCCACCAGCAGCTCCTGGAGGGAATTCTGTGCCTTGGGAAGGGATGGGAAGGGATCTCATGGATCCAGCCCCACATCGCTGGAACACAGAGGCCCCAGCCCCAGAGATGAAGCAGCCTGGTGCTTTTGGGAACACCTGGAACAGTTTCCAAGGTGATTTCTCCACCTCTGGCCCCGCTTGAGTGGCCTCAGCTGCATCGTGGGGACAGCCCCACCACCTCCTGAGGGCTTTTATCACCTCATGCAGCCCCCTCACATCTGCTCCAGGCACAGGGAGGGTTTAACTCCAGCAAAATCCTCCTGGTTTTCCAATTATTGCAGTTGTTTTCTCCATCAGGAGCTGGTGCTGTGCTGCTCAAAGGCCCCGGATGTGGCACTGCCACCCCTGGGGGACATCCAGGTGTCAGTCAGGGAGCTGCCACCCCAGTAAGATGCAGCTCCTCGTTCTCTGTGGTGACCAGGTACTAAATCCCCAAAATCCCCACAGCTGGTAAATCCTCCGTGGAGGAAAGGGGGAATTCTCCAGGCTGGACTCACGGAGGCTTTGGGAAAGTCAGGGATGTGAACTGGCTTTTCTGGAGCAGCCAGGAGCTCCAGGCATGGCTGAACTGGCAGTGGGGCAGGGATGGCAGGGGGTGAGTGGCATCACCCTCCTCGCCCAGGCCCAGGGGCTGCCTGTGCTCCCTGCTCCCACCCTCCAGCAGGATCTCAGCCTTTCCCAGCTGGAAAAGCTCTGGAGAATGCCCCTGGTTTCTCTGGAGCTTTGTGGGTTGGCAGCACGACCCTCTGGCCTGGGATTTGCTTCCTGCATGTTCCATCTGGTGCTGGTTTCGGCTCATTTGGGTTTGGAGTCTCCTGGTGCTGGGAACAGCCATGGAATGTGCCAGGCAGCGGGGATGGCACATCTCCTGCCAGCAGCAGCCAAGGATCCACCAGCAGGGACGTTTCCCAGCTGAATCCCAGGCTCCCAGGAGGAACCTGAGATCTTTGGGAGGTGGTGGTGATGAATTCGCCCTCCCGGTGCCCTTTTGAGCCTGGGAGTTACTGCAAGCCTCAGATAAGGAAAGGCACGGAGACATGAACTGGCTTGTCCCACTTCCCGCTGGAAAACTGGCAGGAGAACCAGGAACACAGCAAGGTTCTCTTCTTCTTGGACCAGAAAATTCCAGAAAGCTGAAAATTTAACTGTTTTAGTGTCTAAAATTAGCTTTGCCTTATTGTCAGCCCTCTCTGTCATCCCCATTTCCACAGGGGAAAACGGTGGCAGGACCAACCTTCTCACTCCCCGAGTGACAAAATTGCAAAGCTGAATTCCCAATTCCTTTCATTGGAAAAGAGTTCTCCTCCATCCCCTGCTGATTTTCACCGGGATGGAAATGTGGAGCTGTGACCCTGAGCACCAAGCAGGGACGGTGGCCTGCACTGGCATCCCATTCCCAGCGGGAATAACCCCTCCAACCTCATCAGGAACACATTTGGCTGTGGGATAATCCTTTCTTCCCATCATTACTTATTAGCAGGAGGTCAGAAGAGATTCCTGTGCCAGATTTCCCCCCAGAATTGTGAAAACTCTGGACTACTCCAATTAATTTGGAAAATGCAGCGGGTTAAAAGCCAGGTAAGCACAGAGAGGAGCAGACCTGGCTTCTGCAGGTATCTCTCTTGATGAGAGGCAATTATATCCTTCTAATTAATTGTTGGCTCATGGCAGTCGAGGTCTGACTTGCAGGGACAAGTCGGAAAGAGGGAAGAAGCCCTGGGATGGGAAGCAGCGACGTGGGAGGACACAGCATTCTTTTCCCACGTGGAGGAGCAGCAGGACGTGTTAATTCAGCTCTGGAATTTCGCTCCCAACCTTTTATGGTGAAAAAATGAGGCTCTCCTTGGATTTTGCAAATACATGTTCCAGCCTAAATCCAAGCTGTGTGTGAGCTCCCGGCTGGCAGCCGCTCACTTGGATGTGCTGAGCACGGAATATGCAAAAATTTGGGAAGTTCAGCTCCAGGCTCCTGGAGGCTGCCAGGCTGCCCCGTGTGAGCTGATGTCATGGTTTTACCTGAGGACAGCTTCTCATGGATCTGTCTTGTCTTCCCAATGAAATATCTGAGCGAAGGAATTAATTTTTAATGCATCCAATGAGAGTTTTGGAGGGATTTATTCTCATTCCTGCTGCCAGGTTGTTCTTGAGAGCCCAGAAATCCTGGATCTGGCTGCTTTTGTGGGGTTTGGAGGTGAAGGGATGGAGCAGAAACTTCCTTCAGATTCTCTTCAATCCTTCTTTGACAATGCACATCCCACCAAGCTGGGAATAAAGTGAAGACCTCGTTTTCTGCAGCCTTCCAATAATTCCTTAATTCCTTAATTCAGGTGTAGGAAGAAGAGATTTCCAACCTTGACTCATTCCTGTGGAAACACCTGACAACAAAAGCAGAGCTAGAATGTGTTAGAAGACCAGTTGGGCTCTTCTGAGTCATTTAATTAGAGCGAGGAACTTTCCCTGCCTATGGAAATCTCGGGGTGGAAAGGGTGTGAAACCTGCTGCAACCAACACTTGCCTAATTAGCCTCGCTCAGAAGGGAGTCCAAGGCTGTGCGTGACCCAGGGGTGTTCACACTTTTCCAGGGAAATCTGCTTTAGGAGCTGCTGAAGTGGGAGATGCTCTCACCGTGGTGTGGAAGCCCCAAAGTGCCACCACCACCACCATCCATCCATCCATGCTGGTGCTCTCTGAGCTCCAGCCCCTTGGAAATGTCTCATTTTTCCACGCTCCATGGCAGCAGAGGAAGGAAGCAAAGAAAGGGAGCAAAACTCTGCATTTCATCCTGCTGGCTGCAGGCAGAGCTGCTGAAAATCCAGGCCAGGGCCCCGGTGACCCAGAAATGTCCTGTTTGACCCGGGGCTTGGTTGAAATCTCATTTTTGTGCTGCCTCCCTCTGAGAGCTCTGGAGAGTGGCTGCTCCCGAAGCCAATCCCTCGTCAGGAGCTGCCTCCACAATTGGAGTTAATTAGAAATCTGGGAATCTGGGAGCGAGGACTTGCTGGAGCAGCTTTTGCTGTTGCAGCGATCGAGAATTTCCTGAAGTGAAACATTTGCTGTTCTTATTTTTTAGCTCCATTCCCATGGATCTTTCATCTCCCAAATCCCAGAAAAATTATTCTCCCGGAGGATTTCTCCTCTCTATATTTGCTTTACAGGTGCTCCAGGCTCTGTCCAATCCTCACTTCTCTGGTTGTCTCTGCTTGGTGTTTTCCCCTCAGAGATATCCATGGCCATCCTGCTTTTTCCCCCTGAAATTCCTGAGGTTTTTCTGCAGCTCAGATTTGGATTAATCCCAGCCTGGCACCCTGCAAGCTACCCAACAAATTTTGAAATGCAGTTCTGAACTCGTCCCCAGAACTTTATGGTGGGAAATGTTGTGCCTGAGGGACAGAAAACAATAAAAATCAATGCCTGAGTGCCTGAAGGGTTTCAAATGGCTCCCAAAAAATTCCTGCAATGTTTCCAAGGGTCTGTGCTGCTGTTACTCATTCACATGGGCAGGAATTACAAATATGTGTGTGCAGCCAGGAAAGCTTTGGATCACCGAATATTTGAGGCTTGGGGTGGAATGAAGGGGGTTGGGGGAAGAGAAATGCTGCAAACTTCTTCAGGATAACGAATCCAGCTCGGCGGTGCTGCAGCCCAGAAAGTTGCATTTCTCATTCGCTGAGTTTTGTGCTCTTCAGCAATAATTCCGAGCTGCTTTGCCTTCAGGGAAGGGGAGGAATTCAGAGGAATGGGTAAGGACATGCAGTACTGACCTAATCCAGTGCACTTTTCCCTGGAAGCTGCTCCCAGAGTCTGCCTTTGGCCCCCAGCACCGACAGGGATCGGTCAGAGCTGGGTGAGGAGTGGGGATTACACAATTCCAGCCCAAAATGGGATGCAAGCAAAAGGATTTCAAAATTCTTTGTGAAATGAACTCCATCCTTTGAGTAAAAATGTTCCAAGTTTACTCATCTCCTATCCATTGCAGAAACTACATTATAAAGAAATATTGGAATTTAATGTCTTGTTATAAAAAAGGGCGAAACCTGAAAGTTGCAACCTTAGCAGAGATCAACTCAGCAAGTTCCTAATACCAAATTCCACTGAAATTCAAGAAGTTCTGCAAAACAAGCTGCCTTCAGCATATCAATATTTCTGATGGAAAGCCATCCTGTCAGAAAATTTCCATGCTGCTCCAGGCTAGAATTCCCTAACAAACACTTTTCCTGTCTCCCCAGCAACTGGCACTGCTGATCCTGTGTAAGGAATTTCCATAATTAACCTGCAGGAACCGAGAAGGAAATCTTTTTGTCTGCAGAATATTCTCCAACAACATTTAGGAACCATTTCTGAGCCAAAGCACAAGAAATACAATGGGATTTCTCCATAATTTCTATGGATCCTCAGGCCTAGTTCATATCAGAGTTTAGAGCCAGATCAATGTAATGTAACGCTGGTGTTCCTTCAAATTCCAATGGGGCTTTGGAAAAAAAGAAACCTCCAAAACAATTCTTCCTTGTTCTTGAAATCCAATCTTGTCTTATCCTCCAGATGAGGACTCGCAGGCTTTGATCCCTGTGGACAGAAATCCTTCCCAAGATGTTTGTGCTGATTTTGTAGGAGCCAGGAATGCACAAGAGCAGCAGGAATTCAGAGAGAATCCCGGAGTTCCAGCTGCAGGCTGGGAATGCGGAGTTTTGGCGTTCCTGCTCACTGGAGGCTGCTCCTGCCCCACCATCCCAAGGCAGGGAATGTCCTTGAGCTCCGTGTGATTTCATGGATGGCAGAGCACCCCCAATGCCCAATTTGGTCTTCCTGCCAGCGCTAACAAATCATAAATATGGAACAGCAGAGCCGGATCTGCACCAGATCATCGCGCTGTGTTTATCCAGGAGTTTTCCTGCTTTGGATGTGTTTATCCCAAAGGAATCTTTCTGCTGCAGGAGAGGTTTGATCTGAAGTGATTCCCCAGCTGGTGGGAGAAGGTCAGACAGCCACAAGGAACAGCGCGTCTGAACTCGACTCCTCACAAGAATCCCCTTGGCCCATCCCTGGAATGTTCAAGGCCAGGTTGGACAGGGCTTGGAGCAACCTGGCACAGTGGAAGGTGTCCATGGCCATGGCAGGGGTGGGATGGGATGAAGTGTAAGGTTCTTTCCAACCCAAACCACTCTGGAGTTCTCTAAGCGGTCCTGGAGTGTTTCTCTGGCTCCTAAAAGATGTTTTCTATTCCCAAAACATGAAGCTTTTCCAGAGGCAGAATTCAGATATAGCTGAATAATCCACATGATTTTTGTGGCTTTTACAGAGCCTCCTTGGCTGGGTGGTGTGTTGGGAAGGGAGTGATCACTTCCCACATGTCCTCACTTCACCGGTGCTGCCATGGACTCCTGGAAAAATCATTTCTCCACCACATTATCCCTCTGGAAAGGAGAGAGAACTTCACACCTGCCATGCCCCGTGGGGATAAATGCCTTGGGACAGCCTCTGGATAGAGCCCAGGAGCTGCAGGCCCTGCAGGACAGATCCCAGGGCCGGCAGCAGAGATGGCATTCCATCCTGCCTGTGAACAACGACACCTCAGCCGGGATTTTAAACCACCTCAGCCTCTGTCTTAACATCCAGCCTTCATTAATGGCTTTTAAAAACATTTTGGCTTTGGTAAAGCTTTGCCCTCAGCTCCTGAAACTTGGAATAGCTGAGCTTTCATTCTCATCCCAGGCTCAGCACCCAAGGACCTGTCAGTCAGGTGAGGGAGACTCGCTGGTGTCTGGAGCTGATTTTATGGATTTATGCAGTTCTCTCCCAGCGCTGGAGTCACAGCCGGATTTCTAAATGCCAAAATAGAGATTATAAGAGTGTCAAGCTTCATTTTGTTTTCACTTCACAGCTAATTAGCATTGATTTTCATGCCGTTGCTCCTGCATAGTATTCCACCGACATCACGAAACGGGGAGAGGCTCGTTCTCACCCTGCCATCATCAATTTTAAACCCTCCTTGGGACAGAAGGACTTTGGGGTTGGGGTTTGGCAGCCAAAGCTCTGTCCCTTGGCAGGGTCTGAGCCACGCGTGGCAGTCGAGCTCCTTGAAGCTGATTTTTCCCGAAGTGAGAATTCCCTGGGCAGGCAGTGCGGTTTGCGATTTGAAGTCCTAAGGGGAAAGTAGCAGGAGCTCCTTTTCCAACATCTGCAGGGCGTTAAGGGTTGGGAATGAACCCTTAGAGGGAATTAGCTGGTGCTTGTGACCTCTCCAACAGGCCAGGCTCAGCTGGTGGCATCTCTCTTTTCATCTGTTAAGGAGTCGAACATTGATAAGAAATAACAAATGGGTCTGGCTCAGGAGAACAGCGGCCCTAAACCAGCCGGGGATTCCACGAGGCGCAGATGTCCCTCAATGGATGCTGGTGGAGATGACAAAATCACTTCTGGAACAAAAATAACAACAAAATCAAGGGTGATGGTGGAATTAATGCCCATCCTCGCGTATTCCCGAGGGAGCCCACGCTCCCCCACGCAGGAAACACGCATTTCCTAATCCGCAAAAGTCCGACCTTAAACCTTGATGAGGTTCTTTTAATGTGCGTTTAGCTGCACACCAGCAGCGCGGAGAAGGGGTGGGACGTGTAAAATCCATGTTTTATGTATATTATTCAGTATTTTCCAGGGATGCTTTAGTGGTTGGCATTGCAGGGAGAGAGATCTGGAGAGCAATTTTAGATTTAAATCATCAAGCAGTTATTCTGAAACTAAAAGCACTTGTTCTCAGCTGGTTTATTGCAGTCATAGAGAGTGCTCAGGCAGATTATTTGTGAGGGGAGAAAAATGTATTTTGATATTCCCATGAAATCTTAGATGGGATCAGGAGTCATTACCACGCCAATCCCAAATTGTGTGTGTGTTATTAATATACACATCATGATTTCTGGGATGGAAAGAGGAGAAACTGTGAAAGGCTCTGCTCAGATCTGGAGAAAAATGGGGAATTTGAACGAGGCAAAGCACAAAACTCGGCCCTACAAATCAAAAATCCGGACTGCGTGTGAAAAATCCTGGTGGAAACATCAACCCCCCACTGCGTTATCCCCGTTGTTATCGGGATATGGGAAAAGGCATTAACCTTAAGGGTTTGACATGAATAATGGGTTTATGGGGATTAACGGATCTGGAGCAGCTTCTCCAAGGAATTCCAACAAGCTGGCGGCTTCCAAGGATTGTCCCTAATGCCCAAAGCACCCGAAATCCCTGAGGATGGGCTGGGTGATGTTGGCAGCAAGCAAATTGTGCGAGGATGATATCACCAGGAGCTGCTGGTGGAAACTCTCTGCTCACCATGAGTAAGGGTTCCTCCTGCGTTAAAAGTTTCCACATTCCAGGCATAGCTGGATGCAGGCAGATTTTCCACAGGGGCTGTGTGAGGGAGATGTCTCCTCCAGGAGCTCGGAGGAGATGGATTCCTCCTCAGAGGAAGCCAAAGCACCAAGGAATGGGCAGCATCAGCGCCAGCTTTGGTCCATCTTGTGTCCATGTGTGCAGAGGTGGATTGATCAGGAGCAGATGTTCACACCCAGCTCCCACTCAGGGTGAACAAAGAGATCTTTCAACCCCATCTTCTTCTCTCCTTAGATCCAAGATACTCCTTGGATGATGCGTTGGACTCCCAAAGAACCGGATCTGGAATTCCAGTGCTTGATCCCACCTTTGCCTATGAAGCTGCCCCATGTTCCAGTGTGGAGCAGAGGGAAAGGCAGAAAAATCTGATTTTCTACCCTTTGGGAAACACCCAAGAGCATTTACACAACTTTATTTTTCCAGATTTATCTCCTGTTCCAATATTGAACAAAAGGAAGAAACTCAGCTTCCTGTGAGCATTAATTTTTTTCACCGCTTATTCCTCCCATTCCAATATTTTTGTAAAGAGCTGGTAGACAGCAGGGACGGATGGATACTGCAAAGGAGCAGCTTTTAATTTAAAAACATAAAAAAGAGATGGAAATCTGTCTGCTCCAGGGCCTTACAAAAAAGGCACACAGAGCAAATTTTAGTATTTCACATGTTGTTTCCAAACAGAAACCAATTTTTCGGAAATGAGTAATTTGACCGGCAAAAGATGTGACACGTCAGAACAAACCCCAAAGATATCCGCACGGAATTTTGAAATGTCATTTTTGAGATTCTCTCATGTGAGTCAGGGCAGCATCTCCCCACGGTCAAACAGGCACGAGCCGACATCCTTTTATCAGGATGTTGTTTTAAAACTTGATGAATTGCTCACGTTTTAGCCCAGAACTGACACGGGCTGGGTTCATGACCTGGATGACTCAAGGGAAAAAGCCAAGGCTGCACTTTCAGGGAGGCCACCCTCGTATCTGTCTGCTCCAGGCAAAGCCAAAAAGGAGGCAGGAGGGGAAAAGGGAAAAAGCCAAGGCTGCACCTTCAGGGAGGCCACCCTTGTGTTCTGCTGCTCCAGGCAAAGCCAAAAAGGAGGCAGGAGGGGAGGCAGGCTCTGCTCCAGCTCCTTTTCCAGGGATCCGGCTGCCACATGGAGCCATACGGGAAAAGAGAGGAGCTCTTGAAGGAGATGAGTGCCATGAACAGCTCATAAACCATCCCTTGTTCGGGGCTCTCCTTTCAGACATGATGCTCAATCCTTTGCTGAATCCCAGCCAGCTTTGCTTGGGGTTGTGTCCAGGAAGAGAAAAAAGAGGAGGATGTTGATGGTTGGGAGGCGCTGATCTCTGCTCCCTGTGACAGGGACAGGACCCAGGGAATGCCTGGAGCTGTGTCTGGGCATGTTTAGGGTGGATTTCAAGGAAAGGTTCTTCCCCCAGAGGGTGCTGGCACTGCCCAGGCTCCCCAGGGAATGGGCACATTCCCAAGGCTGCCAGAGCTCCAGGAGAGTTTGGACAGTGCTGCCAGGGTGGGATTTTGGGGTGTCTGTGCACAGACAGGGGTTGGATCCATGATCTCTGTGGTACCTTCCCACTCAGAGTATTCCATAATTCTGTGTTTTTGTGATATCCCGACACACTCCTTGTGACCATGTTTTGAGGGAAAAGCGTCTTTGTGCACCATCACAAGCACTATCACTTCTCATCTCTCTTCATCCCTCCTCATCCCCTTCATCCCTCCTCATCCCCCTGCTCTCCTCAGCTCTCCCCAGCATCCCACCCCGAGGCACCCCCTGAGGGACCCCGGATCACCCCTGCAGGCCGCAGAGCCCCAGATCCCGCCGTTCCCTTTCACACTGCTGACATTTATACAGATAAAATCCACGGGTAAAACACCACCACCGCTCCTTTCCCGCCCCCATCGCCCTGAGGGCACCGAGCCCCCCCCGCTCCCGCCTCCCCTAGGGGGCGCACTGCCCCGGCCGCGCGCGGCGGGGGGCGTGGCCCGCGCGACGGTGGGCGGGGATTGGCGGGCGCGAGGCTATAAGTAGGGGCGGGCGGCGGGGGGACAAAGCAGTGAGCGCGGGACCGGCGGGCGGGTGGCGGGGCGTTCGCGGCTCTGCCTCTTTCTCCACCGCCGCGATTTTATTGTGGTTTTCACGTTATTTTTATCTTTTTCGCGAGGAGCCCGGGTGTGGTTTGGTTTTTGTCTGGTTTTTTTTTTTGTTTTTTTTTTGTTTTTTTTTTTTCCTCTCTTCTGTTGTGGCCGGCCGGAGGGACTAAGGGGAGATCAATGAAGGAAAGAAGAGCGAGCCAGAAGTTATCGAGCAAGGCGGTGATGGATCCCAACCAGAACGTGAAGTGCAAGATCGTGGTGGTGGGGGACAGCCAGTGCGGGAAGACCGCGCTGCTCCACGTCTTTGCCAAGGACTGCTTCCCCGAGGTGAGCGGGACGGAGCCGGACTGGGCTCGGGGGGGGGGCAGAGCAGGGATGGGCTCGGGGGTCGGAGCCGTGGCTGGGCTCGGAGCTCGGAGCCGGGGCTGGTCTCGGGGGATCGGAGCAGGGATGGGGTCGAGGGGCTCGGAGCCGT
>QUSF01000012.1:19544478-19569310 GCA_003676055.1 Chloebia gouldiae | reverse complement strand
TTTAACTTAATAACTAACTACTCATGGCTTGTAATGTGGATTTTTTTATCTAATTACATAAGACCTCCCAAGTTTTGTCTTAAAACTTCTATCTTGTTTAATACATACTACTGTAGTCTCAAACTTTAAACTCTGAGTTTCGTACTGTGTGATATTACACACTATTATTCCAGCTACACCCCTATAATTTTAGCGTTATTAATCAATTTTGGAAACCTTCTCAGGTCAAATGCAGCGTTCTCTTAGGGGTCCGCACCTGGCAGCACAGAAAAATCTGTAATTCCCAGCAGCCAGGGCTCCCAACAATTAACAATTAACAATTTTGCAGTGGAAAGGGGAAATCCAGGAGTTCTGCCCCAACACCAAGATGCTCCTGGTGGGCTGCAAGTCGGACCTGCGCACCGATGTCAGCACGCTGGTGGAGCTCTCCAACCACAGGCAGACCCCCGTGTCCTACGACCAGGTAGGGGCCACCTCCTTTTCTGTCCTTCAGGAGGGAAGACAAATTCCTTTTCTGTCACTCTGACCAGCTTCTCCCTCATGATGACACCAGCGCAGCCTCCAAGGCAGATTTGCACCTCTGGTGTTGGGTGGAGGGGGGGTTTGGAAACTGTTTAGGACTAAAGGAAATCCTGCAGCCCTACAACACAGCATAAAATCGTGCCTTTAAACATCATAAATTGTTGTCTTTTTGTTGGCAAATTGCTTTTTAGGTGAGTTGTTAAAAAACTTCCTGCTTTTCTGTGCCTGCACATACCAAAAATGTAGCTAAAAGGTGACACATACTGTTTATTCAGTGATAAATTGCTAAAGTTGCTGTCTGCAGACTTCAGATTTGAATCATGACATTATGTTGGAATAAAATCTGTCCCCGGTTCCTTAAAAAAACCCTTGTCCCTCCTGAAGGTGCAGCAACACCAGAAGGCATCTTAATTCTTGATGAGTTCTTTGCTCTTGGGGAAGGGAGAAGCTTGGAGCCAGGCATTAGAGGAGAGAAAAGGGAAAGGAATCGGGTCATGGGGGAGAGCAGGATGTGGGGAACAGGGAAACTGCTCTGAGCCGAGCAACCCTTTATTACTCACATGTGTGTGATCATTCATGGCAGCTGAATCACCCTCCGGGAGCCACCTCAGTGTCTTTAGCAACCAGTTTGGGATGGTTTATCCCTCATGTTTTCCAAAGCAGCAGCTCCTGGTGTGGGGTTACTAAGGATATGCAGAATGTTTGCATTGGAAAATGGCAGGACTTCAGTAAAATCAAGTCTTTCCGTGAGAGTGATCACAACTCTGCTGGCAGGTGGATTTTTTTCCCTGGATTCACAGCTCAGCCTGTACCCCTGAGGAGCAGGAGTCAGCTGAACACAGGACACAGCTGCTTCTAAAATTCCCTTGCCTGGAATGGAGTCAGAGCTCTCCCATTCCTCTGAAACTCCAGCAGGAAGCACCAGGAGGGGAAGGACAGGCTGGTGACACCCTGCTCCAGCCTCAGTTCAGGCAGCTCCACCCCAGCAAACATTTCTGAGGCTCAGCTGAGATGTTTAACCGTGGGGAGGGCTGCTCCTGCTGCGGTATCAGCCTCTCCCCTGCCTCTGATAAGGGGATGCATCAGTGCAGGGCAAACAGGAGGCTGGATGCCCAGGGATTGGTGCCATCAGGCTGGCACTGAGCAGCCAGGAGGGGCTGGAGGCAGGCACGGCGCTGTGTGAGGAGTGGCACCTCAAGGATGTGGTTGGATTTCGTAACTCAGTAAAGATTCACCCCTCAGAAATCAGATTTCCCTTGGAACAACTTCTGCTCTTTCACATAATGCTGTATTGTGTTTTGTAGCAAAATCAAGGATGTGGTTGGTTTTTGTAACTTAGGAAAGATTCACCCTTCAGAAATCAAATTTCCCTTGGAGCAACTCCTGCTTTTTCACATAATGCTGTATTGTGTTCCAGTAGCAAAATCCACCATGGGATCCTGGGCTATTGTCATCTGTCACGTGTTGGGTTGTTTGCTTTTGCTGCTGGAACAAATATCCCTGCTTTGATTTCCTAAAATCACTAAAGAAGGGCTCCTATAACCCCTTGTTTAACTCTTTTTCCCTTTTTTTCCCTGTTCCCTATCAGGAAGCTGATAGAACTCTCCCAGAACACATTTCCCTAAGAACTTTTCCCTCTTCCTGGAGCTGCAACAGGGGCTCTGCTCCAGCTCGGGGCAGCTGCTTATTCCTTAAGGCACAGAATTTCTCTTTGGAGATTTCAGCTGCCAGATTTTCCAGAAAATTCCCAGATTCAAGTTAAGGTGAAACTGCTGGAAAAGCCTGACTCAGTTGTTTGCAGTCACTGAACTGCTTTTCTCTCCCACTTTGTGTTTATCAGCACAGCAGATAATGCTTGGACACTTGTTTATCTCCTCCTGCAAACAAATCTTTGTTTGTTTTTCCAAATTAGCTTTGGCTTTTCCAGGGAAACAGCGCTGAGCTGGAATTGTGAGGATTGCTGAAGATTTTGCACAACTTGGTATTGATCACATGTTCCTTTTTTCCCCTCAGGGTGCAAATATGGCCAAACAGATTGGAGCAGCCACATACATCGAATGCTCAGCCTTACAGTCAGAAAACAGTGTCAGAGACATTTTTCACGTCGCCACCCTGGCTTGTGTGAACAAAACAAACAAAAATGTGAAACGAAACAAATCTCAGAGGGCCACAAAGCGAATTTCACACATGCCTGGCAGGCCAGAACTGTCCACAGTGGCCACGGACTTGAGAAAGGACAAAGCCAAGAGCTGCACGGTGATGTGAAGGAGCTGGGATTTCCTGGAGGAGGAGGAGGAGGAGGAAAATCCAGGAGGGGTTGGAGCTCAATGAAGTCACAGCCACAGGGTGTTTAATGAGGGCTTTGCCAGTGCTTTCATGGAGACTTCTCCTGCTGTGTGAGACTGTACTTAAGGACTGAGCAGCAGGAAGGAAAGGCTCTGAGAGAGGTGGCATCAGGAATTTCTGTTGAAGACAATGCCAAAAAATTAATAATAAAAGGGAAAACGTTTGAATGTGCTGAGAGAAGAGAGAATGATTGGGAAAATTACCCTGCAAAGGAGAGATGTCATGGACAGTGCTTGTTTCTTTTAGTAACGCTCTGCTCCTGGATGCTGCCACTTTGATTTCATTCAAATAATACTTTAATGGGATTTTTTTTTAATGAAGACGTTATTAATATGCCCTTCTCATTAAGGAACTATCCCCGTGACCTTAGAGTTGGTTTTCCAAAGGATTTGATCTCATTTTTTTTAGTAGCTGATTGTGAAAATGGAGAGGATACCGAGGCCGTGTGTGTCACCTAGAGGAAAATTTTGGAGAAGTCTGGAGTTTTGCCTTGCTGATCCACGGTGGGGATGAAGACGACTGTTTGAGGATTCCCAGAATTTCCGTGGAAATGAGATGGATCCAGTGGGGGGGGAGGGGAGTGGGGGCAGAGCAGCCCTGCAGGGCTGTGACTCGGCTGTTCCTCTTTGTGGTTGTGATGTGGAGTGGAATTGGTGCCCAGTCCTGGTGTTCTGTGTGGCCTCGTTGCTGTAGGTTCAAGTGGGAGTTGCTGAGAGCTGTGATGGCAAATGATTCGTGGTTTCCAGCCCTGATGTTCCCTAAGCCTTACTGCCCACCTGGGGAAGCCCCAAAAACCCCCCTGGGCTTCTCCCAGGAGCTGGAGAGCCCGTGGATCCCGCTGAAAGCTGCAGACAAATGCTGTTCTGGGATGTGGTTCACTGCAAAAAAAAAAAAACAAAACAAAACAAAAATACCCCTCAAAAACCTGCAAATGAGCCAGCAGAACCTTTTGTGGTGCTCCTCATTTTGGGGAGGAAACGGGGTCTGAAGAACTGTGAGGCCTTAAGGGGTCCCCAGTGGGAACTGGATACTGCCCTTAGTTTTAGGATTAACACAAAAGTATCCAGCCCCCAATCCTGAAATGGGGTGAACTGGTTCAGTCCAATCCCTTTTTGCTGTTGTTACACTGAATTAAATCAGCCTTTTCCCAATGGTTTGCAACTCTTCCTGACTCACCAAACTTCTCCCAAAGGAAGGAGACAAAGCTCTGAGCAGGCTGGTTTTTGCTTGTGGAGGACAAGCATTTCATTCCCAATGGTGATGCTTCATTTTTGAAGTGTTTAAAAAGCTCTGTTCACTCGTGCAAAGGTAAAGATGAACTCATCATTAAATCTCAGTTCTGTGTGTTCCCAGCACTTTGTTTCATCTGAGAAAAGAAGACAAATCTCACTCCCATTCTGGTTATTTCCCACAAATAAAAAAGGACCATAATAAGCTTTTAACTGATGCAACAGTGCTCTTAGGGCAGTATTACAAAATAGCTGGTAAGTGCTTCTTTCTGTATTTAAATATTGTGGAAAAATAAGTTATAACTGTTATAAAGCAGGACATTCATTACTTTTTTTTTTAATTGTTGAAGTCACTTTGTATGTTTGGTTAATGTTTCTGCAGTATTTATTAAAATACATTTTTTTTTCTTTGAATTAAAAAAATGAAAAAAAGGAATTTTCTTGTGGTGGAAATGGCCTTTGTGTGGTAGTCCATGATGAATAATTGTGTGTTTTGGGGCATAATTGTGCTGGGCTTTGAATAGGAATCTTTCTCTTGCAACAGCCTTTTGGGCATTAAATTTTCCACTTCGCTGTGGGTTCCCTCCTGGAGTTGTTTCCCAAAAATGCCAGAGGCAGAGGAGCAGAGCAAACACGTGGGGGCTGCTTTGCTTTCCCTCTCAAGCTCAATTTTCACATTTTCAAATTCAGCTTGCAGGTTGTTCTTTGCCAGAAAAACTCATCCCCAGCCAAGGCTTGTTCCTGATGCTGGCACTGCTGGGAGATCCTTGGAATTCTGAGTTGTCCTGGAATTCCTGGGTCCTGTTGGGACACAGAACCTGCAGCTCATCCTCCCCTCCCAAGGGCTTTTCCTGGTGCCCATCCAGGCAGGAAAGCTTGGAATTGTCTCCCTGTGGTGCTCCCATCTCAGAATTCCATCTCAGAATTCCCAGCAGCTGTTATCTCCCTGTTCCTTGGGGCTGCCCATGCTGCTGATGACCCTGCAGCTCTGTGGGTGCTGTAATTAATGAGTGAGGGGTTAATTAATTACCCAAACTCTCCCTGTCCTTGCCATCTGAAGGTGCCTTTGGTGTTTCCATCTCTGCCAGGTCGAGGAGCCCAATGCAGCTCGTGGGTCACTGATCCAAAACTGAGCCAGCAGGAAAAGCTCCACTTCTCCCTTCCTTGGAACCTCTTTCCATAAATTCCCAGAATTTGTGCCATGAGGTGGGTGGAGGGCTAAAAACCCATTTCCCCACTTGGAATTCTTTCTTCACGGATCCTTTGGAAAACTGGGTGAGATCTTTTCTCTCCTCATTAGATTATTTCTCATCCCTCATCCTCCAAGATCACTTGGGAAAGATTAAAAAAACGTCATGTGGCAGAACATTCCTTGTGCCAGATCCTGAGGATCAGGATCCAAAGTCACTTTGGACACTTCAGGACCTGCTGGGAACATGAAGGAGCTGAAGGGGCTGCAGGAAAATTAAAAAAAAATTAAAATATTCTGTTTCAGCTTTTAAATTGGCAGCAGCCACTGTTGCAACTGCAGCCTCTGCAGGAAGAAAGCTGGCACAAGAGTGGGATGAGATGGAGAATCCCTGGAAAAATAGGTTCATAACTCTTTTAAGGAGTTTGGAAGGAAGAAACTAAATGAGCTGAGAATTAATTCCAGAGCTGGAATTCCAGGGCAGCAACTGGGACTGGGGATCCTGGAACTGCCTTGGAGTGTCCCGGGGTGGGGGGCAGAGGATGCCGAGTCAAGTGCTCTGCCATGAAAATGAAAAATCAGCAGCGACCCCCTGGGACACCTCCAGGGAGCTGGGACAGGAAGGGAGAGAGGAGAAGGGAGGTTTTGGGTGCCATTTCACAGCGGCAAGGTGAAATTTGGTGAAATTTGGCGCCAATTGGCCCAAGATGGCGGCTCCCCTCACGGGGCTGGCGCCATCTTGGCTGCTGAAAGTGGATGGGGAATTGGATAAGAGGGCGTAGGAAGGAGGGTTAGGTTGGGGCTCAGGCTGCTGTGACCTCGGAGCTGAGGACAAGGTGACAGCAACCTGCTGGGAAAAGGGGATGGAACCCTTTTTCCTACAACTCTGTGCCTTCCTGGCCTGATCCAGAGTGCTGGGAATGTGTCCCTCCCTTGGGAATTTGTCCCTGCCTCAGGAATGCGCTGATGGCATCCTGCTGCACCATTTTCCAGACAACAAAAGCAGATCTTGAGGCTGCAGGGCATTTTCTGCCCCCAAAATCGAGACCTCCCAAAGTCAGGGAGCTGGAGGTGGCTGTGCTGAGTTTCAGGTTACTCCGAGCAGAGCCATTAACCTCATCCTGGCTGGAGCAGCTGCAGATTGGATTCAGGACTTGCCTCGAAGCAGACCTGGCTCATTTCTTGTCTGGCGTGCAGGGAAATCTCCCTGTGCTGCTGCCAGTGCCGACGGGAGCAGCACATCTGTGATGTGGGGATGGGCACTGCCCTCTGCCCTGGCACAGCAGCACGGGTTTGCTGAGGTTTGTCTGCTCAGGAGGTGTTTGGTGTCCTCTGTCCTTCTCAGGATGAGTTTCGGTGCCTCTGTCCTGTTTAAGATGAGTTTTGGTGCTCTCTGCCCAGCTCAGGAGGTGTTTGGTATCCTCTGCCCTTCTCAGGATGAGTTTTTGTGCTCTTTCTCCTTCTCAGGATGAGTTTTTGCGCTCTCTGTCCTACTCAGGAGGTGCTCTGGTGCCATTTGTTCTGTTTTGGAGGTGTTTTCATGCTCATTGTGCTCTTTGTCCTGCTCATTTTGCATGGTCCACAGGAGGGGATGGATGGATGGATGGATGGATGGATGGATGGATGGATGGATGGATGGATGGATGGATGGATGGATGGATGGATACCTCAGGGCTATGAAAATCCCTTCTCCTGCCCAGAGCAGCTGTGGCTGGCCCTGGATCCTGGCAGTGTCCCAGGCCAGGTTGGACAGGGCTTGGAGCAGCCTGGGATGGTGCAAGGTGTCCCTGGATGTGGCAAGGGATGGAACGGGATGAACTTTAATATTCCATCCCACGGTACCATAATTCCCGTTCTACACCCCCATTTTTGCAGTTTTGCCCTTCCCTGGCACACCTGGGATCACAAACAGCCCGGGATGCGCCCCTACAGCTGCACCGCCGCTCTGCCCTTCCCTGTGCGCTGCTGTCCCGAGCTGCGGCACATCCCAGCTCCAGGATCCTTTTCTCCGGAGCTGCCAGCCGCAATCCCATCCCAAACACCACCCCCAGGTGCTGATGTGCCGCTGCGGGGACTCGCCCGTGGCTTTTGTCGCCTCCCATTGTGACCCCGACATCCCCGTGCCGGCTGCTCCGGTCCTCTCCTTCCCGACCGCGGCGGGGACAAACATTCCCCGCAGAGGACATAGGAGGGATTTTTTTTTTTTAATTTTGGGATGCTGCGGGTGGCGTCCGGTGGTTTTTTGAGTGCCTTGCCGGGGCGAGGAGGGCAGAGATGTGTTTGGAGTGTGTGATTTGAGCGGGGAGGGGGTGCCAGGGCAGCCCAGAAGGCTCAGCTGGTGTCAGCAGCATTCATGTGCAAAGCAGGGACCGGGACTGGAACCGCTCTCGCAGGCCAGCCCAGACTTCTCGGGGATGCTGCGCGCTCCGAGCTCGGTTATTAGTTCCAAACGCTGCGGCAGCATCTGCTCTCAACTAGCCCGAAATCGTGTTTAATAACAAGAAAATCTACTGCGGCCAAATCCCTGTTGGGAGGGCTTTAGCCCGAACAAAAGGCCCCGCTAGCCCTGATTTCCATAACAGATGCAGCATGCGATGCATGACAGCCCAGCGCCGGGGAGCGCCTTTATTCCCGCATCTCCATCTGCAAACCCCGGCCCTTTCATTGCATTAATTACTCTGCCCGGCCTTTGTGTGGCTCGGGAGGAAGGGTTTGTGTTTCATGCTACAATGCCCGTGCTAATGGCTTGGGTTGGAGGAGCTTTTGGCTTTTTTTTTTTTTCTTTTTTTTTTTTTTTTGTTGATTTTTTTTGCATTTTCCTTTTCTAATTTTATGGTAAAAGGGCGCTCTCCCTCCACTCCTCCCTTTCTCCGCATATGGCACGGTGGGGAAAACACCAGCGGCTCCCTGCGGTGCCAAACTTCTCCTCACGGGCAGGGCTGGCACCGGGCACCCCCAGGAGCCGCCAGGACTCTGCTCCCTGCCAGCCCGGGGATGATGCTCAGCCAAGCAGCCTCGGGATGCTTCGTCTGGTCCATCCTCAAAATCCCCCCAGCTCCCAGAGTTCTCAGCCAGGGCAAAGTCTGTCCTTGGAGCAGCCTGGGGTGGTGCGAGGTGTCCCTGCCCCTGGAGCTGGATGAGCTTTAAGGGCCCTTCCAACCCAAACTTCAAATTTCTCCTCCTCTCCTCTCCTCTCCTCTCCTCTCCTCTCCTCTCCTCTCCTCTCCTCTCCTCTTCCCGCTGCCCTCAATCCCCTTTACCCATCTTTTCCTGTTTCTTTTCCCAATATATTTTGTTTTCTCACCATGACTACAGCTCCAAGCCATCACTTTTTGAAACCCTCACTGGAGGTTTGAGCGTGAGACTTTTCTGCTCCAGGACTGGATCCTTTCCAGCCTTTCCAAGGCATTTCCAAGATGTTCACATTTCCAGCACTCAGGGATATTAAAAGTAATTCTTTTTTTTTTTAATGGCAGAGGAAAATAACTTTGCAGGGATCATTTGTGCTGTTTATATCTGCAGCAGATTAATCATAACTGATTTTATCTCTCAGTGGGATCCATCCTGCTCCCACTTCTGCCCCAGCAGGAGAATTCCCAGCTGGTTTGGGTGCCCAGCACAGCAAAGGCCATGAGGATTTCACTGTCCAAGTGTTTCCCCTGAATTTTTTTCCAGCTCCTGGGTTGGGAAATCCATACTGGGAGCACCCCGGAGCAGGGAGCAGTGCCCATCCCTCTCCTGCTCACCCAGAGCACTTGAGCAGGGATTTCCAAAGGGTTCATTCTCCTGAAATTCCAGGAGTGGGGAGATGAAAAGCCATCCCTGGCTGCTGGGGCACTGATGGGAAGAGCTGCAGGATGCTTGGGAAGTTTTTCATGGATTTAAATCCTCTCCAGTTCATTGTGCTCCCCCAGGCTGGGCTGGAGAGTGGTCAAGGAGCCTCCAGCTGAATTCCTGAGGGGAAGGGGCAGGAGCTGACTCTGGACACAAAGTTCTGGAAGGAATCACACCACAGAAATTCCTGATTTTCCAATGAGAGCAAAAAACGAAGACATGAAGCCCTCCAAAAGATCAGCATTAGAAACTTCTAAAAGTTGATTTTTTTTCCCTAGACTTTTTTTCCTCTAAGCAGGGGCTCTGAATTTCCAGTAGCAGCTTGCAGAGGAAGTTTTTGCTCCCAGATTTTGCCTTGCCCAGGAGAACTGCTGCCTCCCACCTTTCCAGAGAATCTCCTTCCAGGCCTCTCCCAGGGCTTGGAGCAATTTGGGCTCTGGGAGGTGTCCCTGCCCAGGGCAGGGGCTGGAATTCCGTTTAAGATCCCTCCCAACCCAAGCAGTCTGTGATCCTGAAGGGATTTTGGTGCCATTTGTTGGAAAACACCTTTTCCAGTTGCATTTTTCACTGGAGCACTGAGGAATCACACCCTGGATTGATCTAAGGGCTGGAATTCCAGGCCTGGAATCCAGGCTCAGAGTCTGAGATGGGAACAGGGTTGTCTGAAATGGCATCCCTGAGGAAAAGCAGATAAAAATATTTCCCTTTATCCTGAATTCTCTGGCTATTTAACAATAGCCTTGGGAGCATCTCCAGAGCCAGCTCCAAATGGATATAAGGAAAGAGGGAGTCTCTGGAATAAATTCAGCCCTTCAGTCTGCCCTGTGTGCTGGGAATTTTAACAAAGCAGCTCCTTCCTCTCTCCCAAGCTCCTTGTGGCACCTTGGCAGCACCAGGAAAAGCAGGGATTTCTTTTTCTGAGCGTTTTGCAGAAGCCCTCCTGATTTCTCTATCATTTATTGACAGCTCTGGGTGTTTTCCCCATGGATTTGTAGCATCACAAGGAAGTCAGCAATGCCTGTGGGATAAAAAAAGGAAAGGCAGGTTGGGCAGGTCCCTGCTAGGAGAGGTGGGAGAGCTGGAGTGGTGGTTTGGGATTTGGGATGGGCTGAGTGAGCACAGAGATAAATCAGAGCCAGTTCCCCCACTCCCTCTGTAATCTGGTTTTGGGAGCTGCTGAGATGGGGCTTTTCCTCACTCCCTGATCCCAGCAGAAAGATAATTTCAGAATAGTCAGAAAGAAAAGCTGATTCCATGCAATGGCTGCTCCCCAATCCAGCATTTGGGATTTTACAGCAGCTCTTTCCCGTTTTTACATTTCTGCTGCGGGAGCAAAAAGGAAAAGCAAGGCCTGGCTTTAATCCTAAAACAGAGCTTGGGGTGAGTGAGCAAATCCTCCTCCTGAGCCACTGGCCAGCCAGGAATTGCCCTGGGAATGGGGGTGATGCCTTGAGAAACTGCCCGAGAGCAGAGGCTGGGCAGAGTCACAGAATAAAGCAGGGATTTATTCAAAGGATTTATTCAAGGATCTCCTCCATGGATCCACCTTGGGCAGCACCAGAGCCCAGCCAGGGCTGCACCCAAATGCCCCAAAATGGCCCCAAAATGCACGAGCGCTCCCGGGGGCTCTCCCTGGGATCAGCTCTGCTCCATTGGCACCTTGCAGTTCATTGTCCCATTCCAGCTCCAGCCCAGGCAGTCCCACCCTGCTGGTTTTTCTCTCTCCAGCCCACGGGGTTTGTGCTGCTGGGCTGAGATTTGGATCATTTGTCCTTGGGGCCCAGCTGGAGCAGGAATTGTTTTGTGTCCCTGCTCTGTGCACAGAGCTCAGCCACACTTCATGGGAAGCTCAGAGCTGCACCCTAAAGCAGCAGAGAGCCTGAAAAATCAAATAAAACTAAACCTGAGGCCCGAGGAGAGGCTCAGTCCCAGGCTGGGATGGAGGGTCGTGGCAGGTGCCAGCGGCTCCCAGGGCACCTCTTGGCTCACTTCTCCAGGCTCCTGGGGCTTTAATCCCCATCCAATCCCCCGGGGTTGTTTGATCCGGGGGTTATTGCCATGACAACCCCTCCATCAGAGCTGGAGTGGCTTTGGGGACAAAACCTGGGGCAGCTCCTTGGGCGCCCGGCACGGCTTGGCCTCGGTCCCTGTGTCCCTTTCCCAGCAGAAAGAGGGAAGCTGCACGTTTCCCCGCGGCCAGATGGTCGCTTTCTTCCATCCCTTGTTTAAAAAGGCTCTGTTTAACATTCCCGGCAGATGAGGCCGGCGTTTCCCCGTGAGTCAGCTCCTAAAGATTAAACAGGGATGGGTGGGACCGGGAGCAGATGCGGGAGAAGTCCCCAGGCAGGGATGGATCCTGGAAAAAGCAGGATCGGGGTGGCTGCTTGTCGTGGATGCAGCAGGAGCTCCGGGGAAGCCTCTCTGGGAGGCTGCAGGTGGAGGGAATTCATTGGAATAGGAGGAGGCACTGAAATAGGAGACGGATTTGAAGCAGGAGAATGCATTAAATGGGAAAAATTGAAATAGTTGGATGCGTTCTTAAGGGAAAATGAATTAACATGGACAAATACATCAGTGTGTTGAATAGAAAATAAATGAAGGGTCCTGCACCTGAGGGGGTTTGGGTCTTGCTGGTTTAGGAAAGATGTCCCTGCCCATTAATGGGATGGGTTTTAAACCACTTCCATCTCAAACCATCCCGGGATTCTGGGATTTTGTGATACAGGAACAGCGCCAAAACCCTCATTTTTTTTTCCTGTGATGCAGAAGATAAAGAGGATTTATAAAGGTGTTTCAGCCTCAGAGGTGTGAAACTCTGGCTTCTTTTCCAGAGCTGGATCTGCTCCCAGCCTGAGCTGGATCCCAGGGATCAAAGGGCAGCGTTTCCCATCAGGCAGGATCAGGAATGAGCCCAAGCACAGCCAGGATTTGTGTTTGATGGTAAAACAAACACATCTCGCTGGGTTCATCTTCCTAACATCTCCAGAGAAATGGATCTTCAGGAATTCACTGCCCAGATCTCCCAAAACAAGGACATGGTGGCCCAAGCAGCACATCCCAGGCTGGAATTTTCTCTGGGAAAGCAGCTCCAAGCCAGGCTCAGCCCCTGGACCAGCACCCCCTCACTCAACATTCCCTGAGGAATTTTCCCCAATTCAGAGGGGACTCTCTGAGGATTTTGAGTTTATTTTGGAGTTGTGCATCCTCATGAATTAACCATGGGACTGGAATTGTTTGGCTGCTGCTAAGTCAGTTGTTAAATGAGAGTTGGAAATTAGAGCTGAGCTGTGTAATTACATTCACAGATCTGCATCTCTGCACAACTTTAATGGGCAGATGTCAGGCACGGGCATGGCCAGGATGCATCTGGCTCTGGAAGCTCCAAAAGGAATTAATCCTGATTTATTTTGGCTCCAGAGCAGGGAAAAGCCACGTTCCTGCCGCAAAAGGTGGTGTCCACATCACTGGCCTAACAGGGGTCCCCATTTATATTCCTGGGAGGGTGAGGAGTGCCACGCCATTGGGTTCAGTCAATGAACTAATAAATGAGCTAATGAGCAGCTGAAATTAAAAGCTGATTGATGCTTCTCTGCCTGGCAGGGTGGATTTTCCTTTTCCTTTTTCCTGCTCCTTTTCCCCAGCACAGGTAGGAAGGAGCTGCTCCAGCTGGATTTCCTGGTGGGCTGCATTTCCCTGGGATGTGTAGATCATTTTTATCTCTGTGTTTACTCACAGTTCATACAAAAATCAACATTTCTGGGGCAGCCTGGGCGCCTCCACCCCTCCAGGCCTGGTTTTGCTGTGTGTGGCCGTGTTCCTGCAGCCGCTGAGTGCATTTGGGAAAACCAGACCTTCCCCATCCATGTTTTTCCTTAAACATCCCCTTTGCAGGCACAATCTGCTTGTAAATCAGCAGAGGAGCTGAGGCTCTGCTTCCAGCAGCCTCCCAGAGTCTTTCCAGACCTTCAGGGACAGGAGGGGATGATGCAGTGAGGGGGAAAAAACCCTTCCAGACTTAATTTACTTCCAACACCTCCACTGTCAATGCTGGAGGAGGCTTTTCCCTGCCTGCTCCTGCTTGGCACAGCCCACAGGAGCATCCCTGCTGGCTTGGAAAAGTGGGATAAATCCATCTCCTGGTGTGACAGGACAATAAAACCAGTGCCACCAGCACTGTGGGGCAGCCTTACAGCCAGACACAACTCCAGGAGGGAACACAGCTTTTCCTCTCTGTTATCCTTTATTCCAGGATAATGCTGAGTGCCTGGATTAGCAAGGCTGGGCTGTTGGGGATGAGCCGGGCCTGGCTTGGAGCCTGGCCTGGCTCTGCAGTTTAAAATCCAGCCAAGAACGTGGATTTGGGGGAAAATCATGAGATGGTTTCCTGTGGCTCTGGGAAGGGACCCAGCAGTGAGTTGGGATCTCCCTTCCCGCTGGGATCCAGCTTTAATCCCTTCACGGAGGATCAGAGGATGGTTTGGGGTGAAAGGGACCTTTCAAGGTCATTTAGTGCCATGGGCAGTGACATTTCCACCAGCCCCATCCAACCTGGAGTGACAACAGGGAGCCACATCCATCATCCACGGAAGCCCTGCCACCGATGGATGGGCAGCAGCTGGCATGGGAGGGAGGAAAAACAGGGGAAAAAAAGAAGATTTGCTAAAAAAAAACCAAAATACTTTTGATGTCCTGCTGCTGTTGGAGTGCAAGGAGTCCTCCAGGTAACTTCCAACCCTGCTGATAACCATGGGTAGGGAAGACATGGATGTTTTCATGGATGTTGACATGGATGTTCATGTAGATATTCACATGGATGTTCACATGGATGCTGACACATGGATATTCACATGGATATTCACACATGGATGTTCACATGGATGTTCACACATGGATATTCACATGGATATTCACATCGATGTTCACATGGATGTTGACACATGGATATTCACATGGATATTCACATGGATATTGATGTGTACAAGTGAGTCAGGAAATCCCCAAGTGGTTTTTAAGGGATTTCTTTGAAAATCCTTTTCTTGGTGATTCCCACCCTGCCTGAGCTCCTGGAGAGCACTGAAACAGGGAGGGAAAACAAAATTCCTGGGATCCCACTCCGAGCTGTTCCCAACCCGGTCAGAAAAGTGCAACGGGGAATGTCCGAGGCCAGGCTGGACAAGGCTGGGAACAAACTGGGATGGTGGATGGTGTCCCAGCCAGGGCAGGGGTGGGGCTGGATGATCTTCACAACCCCAATCCAAACCTGTCCATGATTCCATAAAAAATTCACTGTTCCTTACCCAAGGCACCAAGGGCTGCTTTGAAATCCCCCCAAGAATGGGGATTCCACCACTGCCCTGGGCAGCTCTACCTTTTCCAGGAAGAAATTCCTCCCAGTATCCCACCTAAACCTTCCCTGGCACAACTCGAGGTCATTTCCTCCCTCCTCATTTTCACTTGGCTCCTCAAACCCTCGACATTCATCCCGGTTAAACACAAATATTCACATCCCTCTCTCATTCTGTGACTCCCAAAAATCTCAGAATCCTTAAGGTTGGAAAATCTCTCTCGGATCATCAAGTCCAACCATTCCCCAGCACCATCCAGGCCACCACTGCCCCGTGTCCCCAAGTGCCACATCCACATGGATTTTAAATTGTTCCAGGGATGGTGATTCCACTCCCCAGGGCACCTCTGCCTTTTTCAGGAAAAAATTCCTCCCACTTTTCCACCTAAACCTTCCCTGGAGCAACTCGAGGCCATTCTCTCCTTGCTCATTTTCATTTTTATAGACACACAGAGCATTTATAAATTCACCACACATCCTTTGAAAGATTGAATCATCAATATTCATCTCTGTCAAACACAAATATTCCCATCCCTCTCTCTGTCTGCATCCCAGATCCCAGTTTAGCACCAGGAAATGAGCTCCTTGCTGGAGCTGATTGTGTGGGTGCCTAAAAGGAGAAGGTGCTGATCCTCCAGCTTCTCTGTGGGAGCTGAAGGTCATTATCAAAGGTCATTATCAATCGCTGATTAATTAATTAATCAGCCAAGCTATGCATGAAGGCAAAGGTTAACTGAGCAAGGCCCCAGACAATTCTGCTCTGATTGCACTTAACACCTGCTTTAAACCCAGCCTCATTAAGCCGGGACTAATGAAAGGGGAATCTTCCAGCAAGGACAGAATCAAAGACTCTTCCCTCCTTGCGTTTGCCACCAGGCAAAGCCATTCCAGGAGGAAATGCCTGGGAATAATTAATAATTGCCTGGGATATTTTAATTGAATTTTCAAAACAAACAAACAGGTTGTGATTTCCTGGGTGGGGCAGAGGTTGATCGGGTTGGGGGATGTGCTGTGGGGTTTCTCCTGAGAATTCCTCTGGTTCCAGCCCCAGGAATTTCAGCACATGGAGCGGCTCCGGGATGGTGCCCGGAGCCCATTCCCTGTTTTCTCACAGGTATCCATCATTCCACCAAACAGACCCCAGCAGGAAAAGTAGAATGGGAATACAAATAGACATTTAGAATCCTTTGGATTTTCCATGGGGTTTGTTTTCCACTGGGGTTGGAAGAGACTGTGAGGGACACCTCCCACTATCCCAAATTTTTCCAAGCCTTGGACATTCCAGGGATGTGGCAGCCCCAGCTTCTCTGGGAATCCCATCCCTGTCCCTCCCCACCTTCACAGGGAAGAATTCCTTCCTAATCTCCCACCTAAATTTCTCCTCTTTTAATTCCAAAATCTTCCCCCTCTGTCACAACCCCGCTGTGATTCCCAGCGCCTCCAAATCCCACTGGGATGGCTGCACTCAGAGCCAGCAGAGCTGTTCTTTCCCTTTCAGTGGGGATTATTTGTCTTCCTTCTTTATTTCACTCCTGCCTAAATGTAAAAATCCCTCCCAGAGCCGGGGATTAAAGCCAGGCTGGCAGCGAGGCCTTGACACGAACCAGAGCTCCAGTAAATCCTCCCCACTTGAGACTGGGAAAACCAGACCAGACAAAACCTTCATGGGAATGTCACAGGCAAAAATCCTGAAAGGCACTTCTGGGAATGGAGTTCCACTGCTCAGAGGAAAAAACTCAATTTCTCCTCTCTTTTTTTTTTTTTTGCCTTCTAGGAAATACAAAAAGTGAGAGTTTTGCATAAAAAGCCAATAAAATCCAAGTTTTCATCATTGCTGGGATAAACCCCTCCAGCTGGGATGTTCTGGTGGGGAAAGCTCAAGGGATTTGCACATTCCCTGTCTGCTGTCCGTGGGCAAAGGGCAAAACTGAGCTCCTGCATGGCCAGGGAGGAGCTGCCTGACTCAGCCCTGAAATTTGGCTCTTTGCAGGGAAAAATCAGCCCCAGCCTGGGCTGAGCCATCCCATTCCCATCCCAGGATGTGCCCTGCTGGAAGCATGGGAGCAAACCCAGCCTTGAACCTGGGGGAGACTTCTGGGGGCACTGGAAATTATCCAAACTCAGCTTTGAACCTGGGGGAATCTTTTGGGGACAGTGGAAATTATCCAAATTCAGCCTTGAACCTGGGGAAATCTTCTGGGAACACTGGAAATTATCCAAACCCAGCTTTGAACCTGGAGGAATCTTCTGGAGGCAGTGGAAATTATCCAAACTCAGCCTTGAACCTCGGGGAATCTTCTGGGGACACTGGAAATTATCCAAACCCAGCCTTGAACCTGGGGAATCTTCTGGGGACACTGGAAATTATCCAAACCCAGCCTTGAACCTGGGGAATCTTCTGGGGACACTGGAAATCATCCAGCAAAACTGGGGGAGACTTCTGGGGACACTGGAAATTATCCAAACCCAGCTTTGAAACTGGGGGAATCTTCTGGGGGCATTGGAAATTATCCAAACCCAGCCTTGAACCTGGGGGAGACTCCTGGGGGCATTGGAATTTACCCAAACCCACAGATTTTCCTCTGTGTGAGGAAAAATCCCTCACCCTCAATGTTCAGATATTGGAAAATGAGATTAAATCAGGGAAAATCCATTTTCTTCCCCAGCTTGATGGTGTCACCATGCACATCCTCATGCTCCTGCTGCTTGGATCCTTTGAGCCATCCTATAACCAAACCAAAACCCCACAGATTATTGGGATTTTATTCCTGGTCTCCCCTATTTCCTAGCTCCAGTTTACAACTGGTAATATTTAAAAATAACCTTTAAATTAGAAACTCTCCAACAGGTACAGTAAAGGATTTAATCCCAGATTGGGAGCGCTGCTGGCTGGAAACACCTGGGAATTTTGGCATTCTGCTTTGGGAAAACTCAGGGATTTTTTTTCTTCCCCAAACCACTAGAATTTTTATTTAAAAGTGCTCAGGGATCTTCTGCATCTTTCCCAGGATAAATCAATTCTGGACCTGGAGAACAGCAGGAACTGGAATTCGGAATTCCACCAGGAATTTAATCCATAATTAATATGTTTATAATGATCATTAAAAATGAACCTGAACTCTGCCGTGGTCAAATTGCACCGGCTTTGCTGACAAAAAGTGTTTAAAGACATCCCAGGCCAGCTTTAGCAGCAATTAAGCCAGAGAGGGAGGTGTTTAATTAGAATTTTAGGGATGGAAAAGAACTGGAAACACAAAATTCTGCCCGGAGAAGGCTCCTAAACCCATCCCATGCACCTGAATCCTGTGAGATGGTGCAGCTCTTTTAAACCTCCCAAAAATGAGATTTTTGGGAGATTTCCCTGCCAGGCTGGAGCTGCTCTTTGCAAAGCCCAGCCTGGGCAGCTGATCAGACACATCCTGTGGTAGGTACATTTTTTTTTGATCTCTCAATTTTTTTTTTTCATAGAAAAACACAAATATCATTTAGTACAACTATTTTAGTGCAAATATTTGATATTTTATTTCATGATAAATTAATTAATATATATATTTAAGTATATATATAGTATATATGTAAGTATATATAGTATATATACTTATATATGTACTTATATATAGTATATATAAGTATATATAGTATATATATAGCTATAGTTATATATATATATATATATATATATATATAGCTTCCAGATTTAACCTCTGGCTCAGCCAGCAGTAACTGGGGATTCCATTGAAATTCAGTGTAGGGATATGATACAAAAATATAATTTTTAATATATATATATAACACTAATTCTTTATATGTGTGTATATATATAATTTTAATATATTATATTTGAGATAAAATATATTATATATGCCATAAAATATCTAATAAATATTTTGGTATGAGTATATAAAATATATCACATATTATATATATTTCACATAGTATATATATTTTATATTTAAAATTTTTTTATATACTTCTATCTGGATTTTTATAAAAATCTAAGGTTTTTGCTCCAAACCCATCCCCTTTTCCATCAGGACCACCACAGGAAAACCACCATGAGAGATAAATTCAGTTTTCCTCGGCAGAGATTTCTCCCTGTGTAGAATTGCAGGGCCCTGCACGGGGTTATCAGGGCAAATTATCCCTGTGGGAAGGCTGGAATTATTTTTGTCAGGTTGTTCCAACCTGTTCATTACCTTGGGAGAGAATTTGGGGGAACATTTCTGCTGCTGCTGACAAGAATTCTGGATTTATGGATCTAAGAAGATCATCTAAACAAAGGGAATTGTGAGCTAACATTGCTTTGGTTAAGCAGAGTCGATTTATTCTTGTGAAATGTTTTTCTTCCATTTTTGCCTTTGAGTGGAAATGTTTGTTTTCTATTTCCTGATGTTTTTCCTCCATCGTTTCATCCCATTCTGACACTTAAATTTGTATTTGCAGCTCTGCTGTGATTTGCACCTCAGATGAGCTTTTCATTGGCCTCCTCCTCTCAAGTGCTGTTAAATCACCACAAATTGGAGCCTTGGCGAGGAAGGAGGTGAAATCCTTCATCCTTCCTGAAGAGAAGGAGTATTTCCATTTTTTTTTTTTTAGCACAGAATTGGTTTCCACCTGCCCTGGAGCTGCAGCAGAGACCTCCAGAGATGTTTTGTTCTCGGAGAGAGGGAGGGTGAAGGATGCAGAAATATTCAGCAGCGAGCAGGAGGGATGGATCCGGAGGTGTCGATGCTGCCCTGAGTGAAGAGCTTTGTTTTTCCCTCCTCTCTCTCCTCAAGGACAAATCCTTTAATTGCAAGCAGGGAGCTGGCGTCATCTCCTCATTAGAAACCAACTGCAGCTGAAAACACGCCAGGGAAAAAAAAGGGGGAAAAAAAACCCAAAAAAACAACCAAACAACAAAACCTGAGGATTATAAGGCTGCAGTTTAAAATGGGAATGGGTTCTCCACGAGGTGCTGACGTGGAGACATCTCCCCTTATCAGCATTCCATGAATGGAGAAATCTCCCTGTGCAAACAGGGCTGGGAGTTCAAAGAATGTTCAAAAGAACATTTTTTTGGATTATTTTCGTGGATTGTTTCCTTGGAACTCCCTGAACGGGAGCCTTTGTGCTGCTGAAGGAGTCTCCAGCAGATCCCGGTAATTTGGGAGTTTGGAAGCTCAGCGGGATGGAAAGCAAACAAGGGCTTGGAATTCCTGGGAGCAGTCACACATTTATCTCTGTTTACTGTGGGTTTGGGAGTGCCAGACACCTTTATTCCCAAAAAAACCAAATCCAAACAGAGCTGGGCACCCTGGAGAAGGCTTTGCCTGCTCTGGGAGGTGACCAGGTCAAGATCTGTGTGCCGATGGTCTTTAAAAACACCTGGTTCCAGGAAAAGCCAGGATTTCTCCTGGGGAATTCCCACTTCCAGCCTGATCCCCATCTGTTCCTCCCTGCAGGAGGTGTCAGCACAGGCATTTCACCTGGAATGTCGGGCTGGGGTGGTCATTCCAGCCTGGAGTGTGAGGATGTGCAAGAATTCCATCGGTGAGAAGAAGATGTTTGGTGGGAAGCAGCCCGAGGGGCGCAGGGGAAGAGCTGCTGGAGTTCCTGGGGCTCAGCTCCCATCCCAGAGAGTTTTCCCATTGGAAAGGGATTTTGGGAGCCATTCCCAAAGCAGAACACCCAGGGTGGTGCCATTCCTCTTGTTCACCCCCCATTCCAACGGTCCGTCCTGCAGGGATATAAAGTTTCCCTTGAAATTTTAAAATATTTGATTCATCTGCCTAAATGTTTTTCCTGCCTTTTTTTTTTTTCCCATGTGGATGAGCTGGGAATGTTCCCCTGGAGAAGGGAAGGATCCAGGCAGAGCTCAGAGCCCCGGGAATGTTCCCCTGGAGAAGGGAAGGATCCAGGCAGAGCTCAGAGCCCCGGGAATGTTCCCCTGGAGAAGGGAAGGATCCAGGCAGAGCTCAGAGCCCCTGGCAGGGCCTGAAGGGCTCCAGGAGAGCTGGAGAGGGGCTGGGGACAAGGGATGGAGGGACAGGAGCCAGGGAATGGCTCCCACTGCCAGAGGGCAGGGATGGGTGGGAGATGGGAATTGGGAATTCCTGGCTGGGCTGGAATTCCCAGAGAAGCTCTGGCTGCCCCTGGGTCCCTGGAAGTGTCCCAGGCCAGGCTGGAGCAGCCTGGGACAGTGGGAGGTGTCCCTGCCATGGCAGGGGTGGATTTGGGTGAGCTTTAAGCTCCTTTCCAACCCAAACCATTCCATGATTCCAGGATTCAATGGATGTTTTTGTTCTCCTGGCTGTGTGGGCTACAGGGGAATATTTAATGCAACTGGATAAAAATCCTTTTATAGGAATAAATCCAAAATAGGAATCGGGATAGAAACATGGGAATAGTGGCATTATTCGGGATGGCTTTTGGTGCCACACCAAGACAACATTATTATTATTAATCTATTATTATTAATTTATTATTATTACTATTAATCTCCTGGCAATCCCAGATATGTTTGGGGCTGAGCAATTTTGGATCTTTCTCGTTGCCATTTAACAGTGTCTATCCCAAAAGTGCCAGGAATTATTCAGAAAATCAATCTCAAGCCAAAGAGGACAATTTGAATGTGGAATTATTTCATTATCACCCAAATTTAACATAAAGGCAACAAAGCTGAGTGGGTTTGCTCTATTTGGGCCTGTGTAAAGGCTCTTTTTTGTCCATCTTGGATGGTTTATTCCAGGGAAAAATGTGATTTTAGCAACGTTTTGGCTCAGGCTGTGACACCCCTTTTCCTCACACTCTCATTTCCAGCTCACCAGGAGCAGGCAGCAATTTTTCTGAGGAAGTTCAGCTCTGTTCCCACATCCTTCCCCACTCCTCCTGCTCCAATTAATTAAAGATTGATTAGCTGTGATGTCTTTGCTTGTCCCAGAAGCTGTGGCTGGACATGCAGCAACTGCCACCATGGGAGGTCCCCCCATGGGGTGGCCTTTTCCATGAGGACCCCCCAGGCTTCCCCTGCAATTTGGAATATTCTGGGAGGTCTGTGAACCTCAGCCAGAGCAGCCCTGAGCTCCTTCATCCTTTAGCCACAGGATAAAATGTGGGAAAAGAGGAGAAATAAAAGTTCTCTTTGGGATTTGTAGGTCAGAGGAGCCTCGTCTTCCCAGGAAAACCACAGAACTGGTTTGCCAGTGGGATTTTCCAGAGGTGGAAGGGATGGTTCTCTCACCCAGGTGGAGGGGGGGAAAGGTTGTCTGGTAAATTTATCTTAAATTTGGGCTAAAAATCTCTCTTTTAGAGCAAAAACCAGGCCAAAATCACAGGAGAATTGAGCCAGAGTCTCATGATAGAAGGAAAATGACAGCAGAACATGTCCAGATCCCAAATCCAACCATCAGATTTTGTTATTCCCATTCCCAACCCTCCTCAGGAGGGATTCCCACACATCCATCCCTCCCAAACCCCAGAGTCCCATCCCAGCAAAGAATTTCCTTGGGAATGAGCGGCCAGGAAATCAAATCCCTAAAAACGCCAGGCTTTAGGATGTCGTGGGAGGGAGCTGCTGACCTTTCCTGGGCTCAAGCCAGGACTTAAGGAAGTTCCAAAGCAAAGCTCCAGCTCCAGGATGGATAATTTTTAATCCATTGGGGTCACTGGGGGAAAAATGGAAAAGAGAGATGGGAAAAGAGGGATAAAAGCCCTGTTTGTCAGGGGCAGAGGAGTTTATGAGATAAGCATGGATTCTATTACCATCTGTTGGAGGTGGGGCAGTTTCCTTATCTCTTCCAAGAACAAGGTCTCCCATGGGGAGATCTCTGCTGTTCATGGACCATTGAATGACCACTGCATGACTGGTGAAGTTCCATCATCCACCCAGAGGGAGGAGCCAAGCATCCCTACCGGCATAAAATCAGCACTTTTTGGGACACCAGGGCAGCCCCTTCACTGGATTCCCCGAGGAGCAGCTCCTTCCCTGCTGGATTCCCAGAGGAGCGGTTCCTTCCCCACTAAATCCCTGGAGGAAAACCAGGCCCCACCACTCCATCACCAGACCTTCAGAGCAAACTCCACCCCTGTACAGATCACCACTTCAGCAGCATTTCACCTGCCACACCAGGAGGAGCAGCCACCATTTAACTGGACTATTCCCAACACCCCGACTCCTCAGGGTGGCAAGTTTCTGACTCCATCACTAGTTTTGTTTGTACTAATTACATTTCTTCTTATTATTTTTATTTAGTTTCTCTCCTAGCAAAGCACTGTTATTCCCATTCCCATATCTTTATCTGAGAGCCTTTTAATTTTGAAATGGTGGTAATTCGGAGGGAGGGGGTTTACCTTTTCCATTTCACAGGAGGTTTTTGCCTTCCTTCACAGCCTCCTGTCTTTTCAAACCAAGACAGAGCCCTTCCCAGCTGAGCCTGGCTTAGATTGAAGATGATCTGAGGGAACAGGGCCTGGCTGCAGCCAGGAGCCCCCCCAGGCTCGTTAACAAAAGCATTTCCAGCAGGGAGCAGCTGCAAAGGGTTTTATGTAAATGAAGGGCCTGACCACGCCCAGAATGGGAATTAAGGAAGGAAAGTTAAATATAATAAATATTTACTAATTTTTTATTTATATTAATGACATTTCAATTATATCAATTAAATTATTAATTAAAAATTTATATTAAATTTTATATTTACCATGTACTATTTACTATATATTATAAATATAGAATGGATTTTAGCGATATATTTCATAATTTATCATTATATAAAATAGAGAATATTTGTACTTGATAATTTGTCCTAATTAATTTGTACTCATTTCCCTCAACCTCAGGGAAAAAAAGCCTGGTGTTTGTTCCCATGAAAAACAACAAACCCACCAGTGGGATGGGGCTGTGGGATCCCATCACACCCTTCAGGACCAAAACCCATCCAGGCCTGGGATCTGCTGCTCCCATCTCCAAGAGGAAACTTGCTTGGCTTTGCAAAAAGAGCGGGAAGTGGCCAAAAAAAGTGGAATATTTGTTCAGCCTTGTTCCCATCTCCTCTGCTGAAAGCAGCCCGGGCCTGAAGGGATTTTCTTGGCAGGCTTTGCATTGCACCAGGCAGGATTTAGAAATTCTGGGATATCGGAGCCTGCCCAGGATCTGCAAACAAAGATTTGCTTGTCCGTGTTTTTCTGGGATGATTTACAAAGCAGCTCTTCGCTGGGAGCTGCAGGAAGGAAAACATTTGGGTTTTTGATCTGGGACATCCCCTCTTTTTTGTGAGGGGAAAAAATGTCACAGGGTTGGATCCGGCAGGGGGAACGCAGGATCTGAGCCCCTTCCAGGGACACAGCTCGGGGAGTCCCCAGCCTGCTGTGATTGATGAGATTTTAGGGGAAATCCTTCCCTGGGGAGGAATGGGAATGGAATTCCCAGAGTGGTTGTCCCATCCCTGGAAGTGCCCAAGGCCAGGTTGGATGGGGTTTGGAGCACTCAGGGACAGTGGAATTGTCCCTGCCCAGAGGGGTGGAACAGGATAATCCTCAGTGTCCTTCCCACCCCAAACCATTTGGGATTCTGGAATTCTGTGAGAGTTCCCAATGACCTCATCCCTGGTGCAACCAGCACATCCAGGTGGGCAGGAGGATGGGATTGTGCACAGGGATCATGGATGTGCTTGGCAAAATGGGAACGTTCTCCTTTTTCTCCCAGGAATGAGAAATTGGACATCAGGCCAGGCGTGGCTTTGGAATCCCAGCCCTGGAAGCTTCCCCACAACTCTCTTGGGAACAGGGATTGATTTTTTGGGATGTCCTGTGCAGTTCCACGAGTGGGATTGGATGATCCCTGAGGATGCCTTCCAACTCCGAGCATTCTGCGATCCCAGTGTGGATCTGGGGGTCTCTGCACACCTGGGTGGCTCTGGCAAACAATCGAACAGCCCAAAAGCTGGAAAACCTCACAGGAAAGGAAATGACAGCATTCCCACCATGGAGGCTTAAAATAACTCCTGGCAGCAAACATCCTGGAGTGGCTGCACCTGGAGAACTTTGTCCTCAGGGGGAATTGTTCCCACCTGGAACAACTTTGTCCTCAGGGGAAATTCCCACGTTTGATGAATGGAGCTGGTGCCTGGAATGGGATCACCTGGCCAGGGAGGCAAGAAATTCCTGAGGGATTGGCAAGAGCTGGAGGCACAGCCCATAATATTCCCTCCCAGCTGGCAGGAATTGTTTATTTTCTCTGAATGCGGGCTGGGGGCAATATTTATTGATTTAGTTTATTTATTCATTGGTGTTTTTATTACTGGCATACAAATCCTGGTCCTGGAGGGATCTGATGGCCCCACAGCTATTCCTATTCCTATTCCTATTCCTATTCCTATTCCTATTCCTATT
>QUSF01000012.1:19524203-19544468 GCA_003676055.1 Chloebia gouldiae | reverse complement strand
CTATTCCTATTCCTATTCCTATTCCTATTCCTATTCCTATTCCTATTCCTGTCCCATTCCCACTCACCTTCCACTGGTTTACACCTGGAAAAGCAGAGGGCAGAAGTTAATTAGGGAATTAATTAGGGAATGGGTTATTAGTGGCAAGGAGCTGTTGAGGAATGGGGATGGAAACACTTCCAGCAATCCCAGGGCTTTGCAGCCAGCCAGGAATTCGGGGGAGACCTGGAGATCTGCCCATGGAAAAGCGATGGCAGCCCCAGTGATGCTCCCAGGCAGTCCTCGCTGCTTTCCCTCCCTTCCTTGGGATTTATTCCCACCTGGAGAGAGCCTTTCCCATCCTTCCGTGTCCGTGCGCCGGTGGGAATTAATCAGCACTGGGAATTAATGTAAAGCAGTCTTCAAATTAATTAGCTGAGTTCCTTAATCCTGCTTGAATCCCTGCGCTCCGTTGGAATTCCAGGGATGTGCCTCTTGCTGCAGCACAGGTGAACTCTGGGGAGGGATGGATGAAGGAGCAGCTCCTGTGGGATCTCTGCTTCCCAAATTCCCATAAAACAGATTCTAGATCCCTGTGCCAGCCTTTAGAGCCTGCCTGGCTCCTTTGGAATTTCAGGAATGTCCCTCTGGCTGCTCAACCCTGGCTGCAGCACAGGTGAAATCCAGGAGGTGATGCAGGAACCGCATCCCTGGGATTTGTGCTGGCGGGAGTCTCTGCTTCCCAAATTCCCGTAAAACAGGTTCTGAATCCCCGTGCCAGCCTTCAGAGTCCACCTGGCTGGGTTTTTCCAAGGTTTTGGCTGATCCTAGGAAGGCAGAATGACGAGGATTCTGCTCCTCCACCAGCGTGGTCACTTTATTTAAGGTGATTCTGACTCCACGTAGCAGAGAAAATACATGGAAAACCTCCTTTTCCCGGGGTTTCTGTTTTATACCTCCTGGTTTATAGAGCTGTGTTTTAACTCCACTTTTCCTCCCCTTTTATTTGCCCAGCTATTGTGTTGGTTTATTGTGGGATTATTTTCCATGTGAATTCAATTCTGCCCGGAGGCTTTTCCTCGGTCCAGGTATTCCTGTGGCTGTGCCCTGAGGGAAAACTCCCTGCACAAACAAGGATTGATTTATTTAACAATATTTACCAGATTTGCTGCACTGCAGATGTGGGGCTTAAAGATCCTGGAGCTGCCCAATGCTCCTGATGAGGGAAAACCCTGGAATTTCTGCACGGCGTTCCAAGGTGAGGTGAGGCAGGAGCTGATGGGAGTGGGATGTTTAAATAGGACAAGGGGAAAAAATATGAGAAGAACCCATAAAACAGGCAGGGATGGATGGGATTTGGGAATTTTTGGCTGGGCTGGAATTCCCAGAGAATCTGTGGCTGCTCCTGGATCCTTGGCAGTGCCCAAGGCCAGCTTGGAGCAGTCTGGGATGGTGGGAGGTGTCCCATGGATGGGATTTAAAGGCCAGGGGATGACTGGGAACTTAATTTTCACAGAAGCCACATCCTTATTCCCAGAACTCCTGGAAAACTGCTCAGCACCTCCCAGCTGTGTTTTACTGAGCTCTGTCCTCACTGAGCCCAGCTTAAACCCCAACATTTGCAGTGCATCAATGATGTCACCAAGTCTCACCAACTGAGGCTAAGGGGGATGGAATGAGATTTTTCCCATTTTTTTAATCTAATATTTGCTTAGCTGGGAAGCTGAGCCCCGACCCTCTGGAGTGGGTAAAACCTCACTTAAAATTGCAGTAATTCCAGTTTTATTTATGACCAAAAACCATCTCCGTGAGCTCCTTGTGCCTCTATCCCAGAACCACAAATTCAAATTAAAGCTGAGAGCGTTGCCCAGCTCCTCCTGCCTCCCTCAGCACCTGGAGAAATTTCCACAGGTGGCTGAAACCCCGAGTTTTCTCCACACATGCTGGGTTTTTAAAAATTTATTTCCTATTGCACTTCTCTGAATTGAATGGGATGATGCTGAGGCCTGGGAAATCCAGCATGGGAATGTTCCTCTGCTCCAGGGAATCTCTGCTCCCACCTGTACCTGCCACAGCTTTTCCCCTAAAAAAATCCTTCCTACAAATGGCTCGACTGTTGAAAACCCAATAAATTCCCAAATCTTTCCCATATGCTCAGGGCTGTTGGTACCACGATTCTCATTTCATCCCCAGTGTGGATTTATTAACTCTCCTGCTTAATTACTCCTCAGTGAGGGTGGTTTTCCAAGCTCTCCAGAGGCAAGCAAAGCGTTGGGAATGGCCAGCAGCTCTTCCCAGCTGTGCTCCCTGCCTGCTTCCAGATGTGCAAATAAAAGGAATGCTGATGGCAAGGTGCTGTCCTAGCATGGAGGAAATGAAATAAAATGAAATGAAATAAAATAAAATTAAATTAAAAGCACATCCTGTTTCCCAAACCTCACCCAAGCCCTTCCATCAGCCAGCACCAAAATCAATATTGGCATTTTAAACCTGGCTGGATTTGAGAGATTCAGGGGCGGATAAAAGATGGAAACATTTGTGGTGCCATTTGAGGCTGATTTATTTTAATGAGATGCCTACAAGTGCTCCTCGCCTCTCCTGAGGATAAGCAAGTGTCAGGATAAGGATGCTGCCGTGCACATGGAGAGAATTCCTGGGATTTTACACTCCCAGGGTGGTGACGGTCCCTGTGGAAGTGTGGCAAGAGGAGAAAACCCCCAGGAATTTATGGGGGGGATCCCAAATCCCACCCCTGAACCAGGGGTTGGAAGCGGGAACGTAAAACCTGGCAGGGAACCACATAAAAATATGGGAATGTCGGGAATGACATCCCGGGGAGGAGGGGGAGGCAGGAATGGGGCAGGAGGCAGCCCCAAGGGGCACCGGGAAATGAGGATTTGCCTCCCAGTGCACCTCAAAACAGCACCTGGAGCAGCTTTAGGGATTCCCAACAAACCCCACAGACTGGCACCCTCTTAAATCCCATTTTTTTCCCACCTCATCTGCCCGAAAACCTTAATGTTGGGGAAAAAAAAATACCCTGCGATTATTCCAAGCTCTCCCAATAAATTATTTATTTAATATATTTATTATTATCAATAATATATTAATATCATGCATCAGTATAAATTGTAAATGTGAAGATAAATATGAAAAATGTAAGTATAAAAAATATTTAAATAGCCTTTAAAACAAACTGGTTTTTTTTGTTTGTTTGCTTTTATTGGGTAATAGGGAGGGGTTTTAAAATAAATAATATAAATATTGTAAGACTATACATCTAAATATAGAAATATATAATACATTTATAAATATTATAAATATATCTTGATATTATATCAAGATATATAAGAATATATATCTTGTATAATATATATTTATATATATTATATATTGTATATATAATATATATAATATAAATATATAGAAGTATATGTAATATATACAAATTATATAATACATTTTATATATTTTATATAAAATAGAAATAACATATAATATAGACATATACAAATAGATAAATAATATATGAATATATAATTAATAATGTATCATTAATAATATTATTATTTTTTCTATTTATAAAACATATTTCTATGCTATACAGAACATAGTATGATAAATCTATTTTATTGCAAATAATATCCTGCATGGATTTGTAATCTTCTGGAAGCTCCTGGTGAGGAATCTCCGTCCTTCCCAGGCCAGCAGTGGGTGCAGCCCTGCTGGAGGTCACAGTGCTGGAAACCAGGGAATTCCTGCAGGAAAAATGATGGGAAAAGGATGGGAAAAGGATGGGGAAAGGAAGGAAAAAGGATGGGAAAAGGATGGAAAAGGGATGGGAAAAGGGAAGGAAAAAGGATGGGAAAAGGATGGGAAAAGGAAGGAAAAAGGATGGGAAAGGGAAGGAAAAAGGATGGAAAAAGGATGGAATTGCTGCATCCAAGGGGAAAAGGCAGCCCAGTGGCTCGAGGCGCTCCACCACTGATCCATCCCTCCGTTTCCATGGATATCTCCCCAAAATCCTGGCCAAACACGACAATTAGGCCACCACAATCCCCCTAATTGCCTGGATTTTTTCCAGCTCGCTCTCCCCACTTTTCCAGAGGGGATTTCCTAGCCGTTTTTCCAGCATCCTGCCCCTTTCCCAGCTTTGCCAGCCCGCTGCCCGCCGGGATAAACCGCGGAGCTCCAGGTGACAGCTGCTGCAATCAACCTGCTCCTAATTAGCCGCAAGCAGGACGCGCTCATTCAGAAAATGTTGGATGTTCCCAGCAGGACCAACGCGCTGCCTTTCATCCCAGGATTAAATTTCGGGCTCTGAGCCAGGCTTTAATAGCAGCAGCCTGGGATGACACCAGAGGTTGGAGCGGGAACATCCCCGGCGCACCCGAGGATGCTCAGGTGGCTCCACACCGACGAGGCTCTGGAAGCACCTGGAAAAAAAGCGGGATAACACCAAAATCCTGATCCCACTGTGGTCCCTGGAAGCCCCAAAATCAAGGATGGAGGCAGCACATTCCCATCTTCCAAGGGTTTGTGCTCGAGGTTAAAACCTGCTGGAAAAAAAAAAAACAACCAAACAAATTTTCTCATTTTTAGCTTGGTTAACCCAGCCCGGGAAAAGGATTGGAAGTGGAGCAAGGGGAGGATGGGGAAAAAAACGGGAATTTCCACTCTCTCCCATGGTGCTGGGGAGAAAAGAACCTCTTTTCCTAAAGCCTGGCTTTATTGGGATTTTAATGAGCATTTCAGGCCCATTCTCTGCCTGCCTTTGAGGCTGTACAGTTGTCAGGGCATCAAATATTCCAGGCAGCTCATTTGAACGGAATTTCGGGATTTTTTTACATATTTTTCCAAAGGAGACTTTCATGATCAGAGTTTAGCATCCCTTTCAAAGAGCTGGGACTTTGGTGACTCCTGGCTGCTTTTCCTGCCGGCACAATTCCTTCAGATTTTAGGCTGGAACATCAAAAACGCTCATGGCACCACAGAAAATACAATTTATTATTAGAGGAAGCGGCAATTCAGGGTGCAAATTTATTAAAAATGAAATTATCCTGGGATGTTTAACATTCCAGTTCCAAATCCATGACAAATGCTCTGTGAAATTCCCTTCCCTGCCACATCTCCCTCCTGCGTAAGGTGGGGGCAGCCAGGGAAGAGTGACCTTGGGAAATATTGGGGGTTTTTGGAGGGAATTTTGGAATGTGTTTGGGATTGGTTTTGAGGATTTTTTTTCCCCCACCATGGAGTTTGGGATGCACTGCCTGCTTAACTCGGATTCCCTGCTCTTTCCTCATAGCCCCAAAGCTGGAGTGCACAGACAAGGAGTATCCCAAATCCATCTGGTACCACTCTGGTACTAAAAAATGAAATTAAAGTTATCATTTAGGGCTTATTCATGGGTGAAAAATGAGGTTTTGAGGGAATCCTTCACCTGGGAATTCCCCTGGGAAATGGGGAGCAGGGATGGAGGCAAGGATGTGCTGAGGGGAGCAGGAGCTGTGGAATAATCCCTGGATGCCCAGGGAAAACAGGGAATCCTTGGCCAGCCCTTGGGAAGGAGAAGGAATTTGGGACAGGAGGGAATGGGTGGGCTCCAAATCCCGGTGGCAAATTCCACCTGGGACCTTCCAAGCCTGAATTTGGGGAATTACAAAAGGAATTACTGGGAGAAAAAATCACCTCCATGGACAAATCCACCCTTCCATTATTCCAGCTTGCTCCAAACCTGGCCTTGGGCACTTCCAAGGATCTCCTTTTTTTTGGGATAAAGCCACAGTGGGTGCTCACTGTGTGCAATTAGAGGGAAGGGGAAAAGGATCTGCTTTCCCAAATGGAAACCCGTTCCTAATTAGAGGTGCCCTGGAAACATGGAATTCCCAGCGCCCCTTCCCGATGTTTATTGATTAACAATTATTATGGGAAAACACGAGCTCCCCTCCATAAATCTTTTGACAGCAGCTGTCCGTCAGAAATAATGATCCTTTTAAAACTCATGAATAAATAATAATGCAAATCCACCCCGCTCCCCATCCCAGCCTCTGGAATGAGATGCACTTATTGAAAATAATGACTCCACGACGCTTCCATAATGAGCTGTTCCGTGGGTAATCCTCATGACTTTCCCTTTTTTTTCCTGGCCTCGGGGTTCTTCCTTTTTCACGTGGAAACATTCCATTCTTTCAGATCATTCCATCCCACATGCCTGTGACAGCTTTTTCCAGTGATTTTTCCATGGATTCATGGCATGATGGGAATTAATGTTGAGTTTCATTCATGTTCTCCTTGGATTTTTGGGGAGCATTTGCTTGGAAACAGCAGGAAAGAGGGATAAGATCCCCCTGATCCTCCTTTTCTCCAGGCTGAGCCCTCCCAACTCCTTCCAGCCCCTTTGGTGAGCAGGAAAAGGGATCCAAGGAGGGAAGTGACTTCAATAAACATGGGCTCAATTTGTATTTTCCTCATATTTCCAGTCAGGGGTAGAAACTGGGAATGGGCTCCTCCCGCAGCTCTGATATTAAAGGAAATATCCTCGGATTTCTCTTTCAGCCGAGTAATTTGGGATAATTTGAGATATCTTTTTGGAGATGGCTGTTAACAACTGCAATTCTTCTCCTGGCTTTCAAGTGAGCAGTGAGTGTTCCTAATGTCAGCCAAGGAAATCACATCCCGAGCAGCATTTGGAAAATAGCTCGGGAGAACAATTTGTGTCAATGATTTCTTGCCATTTTTCCTTTTTTTTTTCCTTCCCCCCCACCTTAATTTTTCAATCGGAGCCTTCTCCACAACGTTATTACACGGAATTCAAACACCATGAGGAATTCACCCCGGAGGAATTGTAGGCAGGCTGCAATCAAGGAATTTGCTGTATTTTGGAGTTAGAATCTTTATTTTTCCCCGGTTTTTATTTGATATTTGAAGAGGTATTGATGGCTGGGTGATAAGGGGGTACCAGCTCTCCCCCCTCACTGTAGGTCCCAATTGTCCCCAGCTGAAATCCCAGTTTCCACCTCCAAATATACAAATTACTCAATTTATATACGTAAAAAGATGGAAGGAGATGCGGAATTGTTTAAAGGTTCATGACTGGAGAGATTTGCAATTTAAAAAAGGACCAAAAAAAGGGAGGAAAAGCAGCCAGAGCCACCATTCCTTGACCAGGCTGGGGCTGATTTTTCCAATCTCTCCTCATTATGGAGTGGTTCCCTATGCCCACCTCCAAATCCATGAGATTTTGCAGCCCCAATCCTCCAGTCACCAGCCAAAAGCCACAGGGAAGTAAAGGCCCTCTGTAAAGAGAAAAAAAAAAAAGGAGCCAAAAAATGGCATTAACCTCTGAGAGGTGGAAATCCAGGATCCAGGGAGAGGGAAAAAAAAATCAGGACATCACCAGCTGAGTTCCCTCCTTGTTGTTTTAATCAAGGCTTTATGCAAGCTGGGTTTCCTTCCTGAGGTCTCTTCATTGCTGTTGCTCCCACACATCCCAAAATTCCAGGATTGTCCTGGGTTTCCTTCCTGAGGTCTCTTCATTGCTGTTGCTCCCACACATCCCAAAATTCCAGGATTGTCCTGATTCCACCTTGTCCTGCTCCAGGCATCTCCTGCCTGCTCCCAGCTCTGCACAGGATCCTGAGAGACGTGAGGAGACAGGAGCTCATCCAGCCGAGGTCGGACAGGACAACATCCAAATTTTCGGAGCATTCCTTGGATTTGGGTCATTCTGTCTTGCTTGGATTCATTTGAGCCCGTTGTTGGGGATATCTTGGATCATCCATGCAGCAAAGGGAGTGACACCGAGCCTGAATTCCCACGGAAATCAATGCTGGATGCAGAAAGCAAAACTGAACAGGTCTGGTAGGAAAACAGGAAGCGCTGGCAGCAATTTTCCATCTGGGATGATCCCAAGGATTGGTCCCGAAGCAGAGCTGGAGCGGGGAGCCAGCAGGGTTCTCCCAAGGGAAGGATTTCCAGGAGAGGTGTCCCACTGCACATTCCCAGTGCATTGGGAGGGAAATGGGGAGCTGGATGTTCTCCTGCAGCAGCATCCAGCGGCATGGGAAGATGGGAAGTCTGGCAGCAATTTTCCAGCTGGGATATCCCAGCACTGGTCCCGAGGCAGAGCTGGAGTGGGAGTAGGGAGGCAGCAGGGTTTTCCCAAGAGGAAGGTTTGCTGTCCCACTGCTCATTCCCATTCCAGAGGGAAACGAGGAGCTGGATGTTCTCCTCCAGCAGCATCCAGAGGCGTGGGAAGGAGCCGGAGTGTCCTGGTACCACACCACAAAAATTCCCTTTCCCAGAGCCTCAGCCCCACGCCCGGCACTCCCCAAGAGCTTCCCAGGCCACCCAAAGGATGCCAAAGTAAATCCTCCAAGCTGCCTTCTCCAAGAGAGTTCCTCTCCTTATTGCTTGCACATGGGTCCTGCTGGAGAGCTTCCTCCCAGCCTAGGGAACGAGGCTTTCCCAGCAAATCCCAAAACTCCTGCTTTTATAACCACAATCTCCAGTCCTCCGTCAACGCTGGGAATCATTTCAGGAGTCTGGCAGGGCTCACCCTCGCAGCAGGCCAAGGAAAATAAATCACTTTTTATGGCAAAGGGAATTTCCCTAAAAGCCATAACCCGGGAAGCGACAATGGAGTTTTTTTTTTTGGAATTTCTTAATCCTACTCTCCCCAAAAGAACAGGGAATTACAAAGGGCTCTTCTGATCCATAGGGATGCAGAAATGGGAGCTGACATTAATCTCCTCCTGCCCGGAGCTCTATAATGGGACACTTTACTAGCAGGGAAAAATTTCAGCTAAAAAGGATTTTCTGAGGAGAAAGAAGAATAAAAATCCACCAAACTTAGATTGAAAGAGCATGAATCCGGTTGTTGAGGATCAAAGGGAATTCATGAGACATGACTCCAGCTTTTTGGGGTCTTTGATTAAGGCCCAGGACCCTGGATGGCCGTGGGATGGTGGGGATGAGGCAGCAAAGGGCTCTGCATGGAATACAGAGCAATTCCCGCTCTGTGACCCATTCCTTAAAGGAATTAATGGATCTCTGTGCTCTCCACGGATCAATTACTCTTTTCCCACCCAGGGAAATGAGCCTTGTGCCAGGAAATGTCTGCAGAGAGGGTCAGAGCACCCCGTGCCATGAAGGAGCTCTGTCCAGAGTGACCCGGGAGCATTGCAGGGATCCAGGAAAATCCAGAGCTCCCCCGTGGATGGGACACTGGGATCCCTCACAATCCCTGGGATGTAGCTCCCAGCAGGGAAAACCCCTCCCTGTGCCCCCAGTCCATCCCAGCCCTTGGATTTGTGCTTCTCCCAGGTCTTTTGGAATGAAGGATTTGTTGGAGCTTCCAAAAAATTGAGATTTCCTCACACGTGGGCACCGATGGAATGGGGGAAGTGATCCAGGTGAAGGGACGTGGGGAGAACCCCTCAAATAAATCACATTTATACATCTGGTAAATGCATACCTTGCAAAGGTGCAGGATGAATCCCAGCCATTGTTACGGAGAAATCCTGGGAATTGAACTTCTCATGGATCATCCTGGGCTTGCAAATCACCCTGCAGATCCTGTGGTGATTCCTGGATGAATTCGGCTGCTGAGGTTTCCTATGGGTGCTCCAGGCTCTGCCCTCCTTTCCAGAGATTCCTTGGGATGGGAAGCAGCCAACACCAACTGTCCTGGACACCACAGCTGGCCCCGGGCATGGCCTTCCTTAGGCTTCCCAAAAGTTTTCCAGGGAAATTGGAGCAGAGACACAATTTTGGGGCTTCATCCATTTGCTCCAGGGTTGTTTGGGAGGGAAATCCTTATGGAGTGGGGTGCCAAGAGCAAACCCTCCATGAGGGATTATATGGATAAAAGGGCTGGGATCATTTATGGGTGGAGGGAAGGGAAGTGGTTTAAAGCCCAGATCCTGCTCACAGAAAAATCATTGGATGTGTCTCCGGTGGATCCTGCCCAGGTCACAGGGCTGGAGGCAGGGATCTGTCCCACCAGGAATGCTGAGGTATATCCCAAATTTTTTGAATCAGTCCTTATAAAAATTACAGAGAAGTGGTGAAATTTGGCTGTTTATCCATGGAAATGCTCCAGGAATGTGGCTGGTCCAAGAGCTGGAGGGGTGCCACAGCTGGAGCCAGGCCTTGGAGCAGTGAAGTGCCCAAAAATCCCAGCTCCAGGTTTTATAGGCATAGTGGATGGAGCTGGAGCTTTAGGAGAGCAGGAGGAGTATTTTCCCAAATCCCAAGGACAAATTACCCTGTGTGCACTGGTGGGACTTCCATCAGCACCATTCCAAGGTCTGAAGGATGCCAAGGAACACTTTGGTCCAACTTAATCAAACATCTGCCTGTTGGGTGATCCTTAAGGTCCAGCCCAAATCATTCCATGATTTCTTTTCCATGGAGAGGGAAGGTGGCAGCAGAGAAGAGCTCTGGGACTTGGGCAGCTCAACCAGCCCACCAGCTCCATGTTAATGTTCCCCAAAATCATCCAGATCCAAGGAATGAGCTGATTTTTTAATCATGATGAACATCCGAGATAAATAAACAACCCCATAATAATTTCAGGCTCCATTAGGAATAACGGATAAACCTCAGGGTTTGCCAAGTGGAAAATAACAATCTTGATAAGGGAGGAAACAATTAAAAGTAATTTTCAACAGCACAAAGTGAATTTGGCAGCAGAAAAAGCCACGCAGAGTTTAAAGAAATTCCAGAGGAAGGACGTTTGTTAATAAATTACTTCAGATGGGATTATCCAGCTTTTTTACTCCAGGCTGTTTGTTGTTATGTCTAAAAGCTTGGATTTAGGAATCATGGAATCAGGATATTCGATCCCACTTCCCAAAAGTGCCAAATCCCACAGGTCAATGCTTGGACTGGGAGAATGAGGAGAGTCCCAGCAGCCTCTCCCTCTGATTTATGAGCAGCCGCTTCTCTGGCTTCCCTAATTCCAAATGCACTTGGAGTAGGGATGTTCCGGGGGTGGTTTATTATAATTAAACTCTCTGCTTGTGGCCAAGGGCTCTGGGAGAATTAGTCCTGATAAAACAGGAAAAATCTGTCCAGCTTGTGGTAAAAAAACATCTCCACACCGAGGGGCTCCACTGAAGTCTGGAGATGTGTGGGCAGCTCCCATTTAATTCCACATCCCAGCTTTTTTTTCCAATTACCTTGCACTAAGCCCTAATTGAGATCAGGAATTAAAATCAAACAGGATGGAGGAGATTTAGTTGGGAAGGCCAATCAGAAATTCATTTAAAACTTCCATCGTGCACAGGATGCTGTCCATCCCACATGGATCCATCCCTCTGGCTACTGCCCTGAAGTGAGAACTGTCATTCCCTCATCAATCCAGCTCTGCTCAGGTATTCCAGAAGAAAAGAAAACACTGTTGCAAGACTTTTTCCCATTTTCCAAGGATCAGAGCTCTGCTGGAGATGCTGCTTCTCCCCACACGCCCAGATCCATATCCCGGGAGGAATCCTAGAGCTCCAGGTCAGTGGGAATAACTCGATTTTCCTGCTGCACCTCCTATTTAATCAGTATCTAAACTCTGAGCACCTTGGTTGCATATTAAAAACACCATTCCAGTGAATTTCCACTGGGTCGGGATTCCTGGGAATTGCATCCGGCCCTGCAGAGCGGGACTGGCTCCAGGTGGAGAGAGCGCTGTCCGGGCCCTTTAGGCCAGGCTTGTTAGGCCAGGCCCAGCGTGGCATGGGCAGAGCTGAGCCACCTCAGCTCCAGCTTGGATCCAGGATAAATCCAGGCTCTTTGGGATGGCAGGGAGCCCATGCCAATGACCCCCCTTGGATGAGTGCAGCACCAGCAACACCCTCACCGTTTTCCCTGCTCTACAATTCCAGATTGGATGGGCAGTGAGGACTTCCTGTCCCTTGGAGCTAAATCCACAAAATTTGCTTGAACCAAAGGGACTGGGTGTGAGGAGAAGAAAAAACAACCCCCAGTGTCCCCACCCACAGTGAAGCCACCTCCAGTGACACGCACACTGTCCCCAGCTGGAGAGCGCTTGGCTTGGTCTGAATTCCAAAGAAATAAATTGGATGTGAGGGGAAAAACAGCTTTCCACCCCTCGTGGGAAAGCAGAAATTCTGGAGTAATGGATGACCTGCTAAAAATATTCCGTGGCAGCAAATTGTGCCTTGTCTGTGTTTGTGTCCCAGCTGCAGGAACGAGGCCTGGAGGCAAATGCTCCCATTGGGATGGAACGAAGTGATGATAATTAGGAATTATAACTAGATATATTCTATATTTTTAATGCATATAAAATGACATATAATTATGAGCCTTTTCCCCAGTTGTGTGTGAAATTGTTGGGCGTTAAAACCTTGGGATGTGGGTTGTGGCTCCAGGGGGATCCCAGGGTGATGCCAAACCACCGGCACCCACCGGAACAGCCGGGAAGAATCCCTGCCTTTCCTCCCCCAGCCCTCCCTGTCACCTCTCAGCCCAGGGATGAAAATTTGGAAGGGATTTTTTGGGAGCTAAACAGCTCATTTCTACCTGTGGGTCCAGAGGCTCATTCCAGGAAGCTGGTTGGATATTCCTGCTGGAAAAGCTCGCCCGACAGCGCATTTGATAATCATCCACGGGCCCGTAGCTCGATACACCCCTGCCCATCTGCCGGCGTGGCAGCGTGCCCGCTCTCCAGATGGTCCTCGTGATTCACAGGGGCAGAGGTGCCAAAAAAAAAGATGGATTTAGATGACACCGTTAGTGCCACCTCTCCCGCCTCCCCTCGCAGCGACAGCTCCGACAAACCAGCGCCGCGGCGACAACGAATCCCTCTTAATAAAAGGCGGGAATTAGGGCTGGAAAGACCTATTAGGTCATTTACTGCAGCTCCTTGCCAGCGCCTGATCAGCACATTAATCTTCCCAAATGCGGATATCGCCGTGGAAGAGGCAAAGCCAGGCTGCTCCCAGATACTCGGAGCTGCCAGCAACGCGAGCAGGATTTCGGCTCGTGCCGCGGAGAGCCGCGGGGGCCATATGGGGTGTCAAAATCTATTACATGAAAGTTCAGCCTCCAGGCAATCTCCGGGAGAGCAGGCCCGTGACAGACATGGAAAACGTTCCCGTTGAGGGGAGGATCCAAAGGCAACGCGGGAGTGGGAACACGATGGGACAGGAAACCAGAATAGTTTGGAATGAGTTGGGATAAAGGAGCACAAAAATATATGGGGACATGAAAAATGTCTTGGAAAGGGCAGTCAGCTCCATTTTCCCTGTTTTTTTGGCCATCATCCCGTATGAGCTCAGTTGGTTGGAGATAAAATGGCCGAAGCTGTGGGATCCATCCCCATCCCAGAATTGCACTTGGTGATTTTTGTGGGTCCCTTCCAGATTGGAATACTCTGTAATTATCTTTTAAGGTGAATATATCAGTGCTCTAAACATCTGCTGTGGCAAATATAAGGCCATCCAATGTCTTGCTTCCCAAAAAATGTCTTTTCTTTCCCCTTGGATTGGGATAACTTTAATGGTGTCCATTTTAAAGCAAAATATTCCATAAATTCTTTTCATAACTTTGCAAACTCTACCCAACAGTGATTTCAAGCCTCTCATCAGTACAAGGGGAGAAGAAAATTGAAGCGCAGCCCAATTGCAAGGTGAATATGCAAAATTCTGCCAAAAATTTACTACGAAAAGGGAAGAAAGTGGCAGAATAGCAGGGATTTTCCCTAAATGTTGCCCTCAACCTGGGATAAAGTTATTTAACAATTTCTTGTATGGTAAAAGTAAAGGATGGGCCCTCAACCAAGCCCTTGGCTTTTCCATGAGCTGGCTGGCTTTTTTCCCATTTTTCCCTCTTTCCTTGATTCCCTTATCAATCCCCAAAGCCGTGTAAATAACAAAGCGAAAAAGCAGCCATTTTGTGGATTTTCCATGATTTTTCCTCTTTCATTCCCAGTTTGCAGAAACTGTAATCACTCAATTCACCTAATGAGGTGGATCTTCAAGATTTCCTGAAATCCCTTTAATTCCTCCATCATTTATGTCCATATTGTACCTGAGACGGGAATGATCCCCCTGATTCCTGGCAGATGAGGAAACTATTGAAATCTGATGATTTTTCACTCAACTTTTCAATAATAGTCCCCAGCAGCCTTGAAAAAGTAAGGCTCTCCTGCTGTTTGAATTTTTTTGCTGGAATTTATGTCACGACAGGAGGTTAAAAAACCATTGATTTAATTTTTTTTAAGAATTTTTTTTGAGAAAGGCTGTGGGAAGACTTTGAAAAAGGGCAGTGAGAAGTAGGGACACATTTCGAGGTGAATATTTTAATGAATTGTCAAAGATTTAGCTAAAAAAAAAGTTAAATGGCAGATTAAAAGGAGTTCTGCCTAAATGTGCCCCTGGAGTTGAGATAAAGGGAGGTGATGAATTTAGGGAAGGATGCAGAAAGACTTTGGAAAGGGATGGCTGCTCTTTCACGCCGTAATTGGCCAAAAACCCTGCGGAAAAATATCCATGAATTACACAGTTAGGAAGAAACTGCTGTTCTTGGGTTGCTGGTTTTTTTCCTCTTCACTCAAGGGAAGAGGAGAAATTCCTCGGTTTGCTCCAAATAAATCCCCATTAAAATGAGCAACTGAGAGGCCACAGCTCCGAGGGACCCCCGCGGGCTCCCGCATCCCTGCTGTGCCCATTCCCGTTGGATGGGGTTGGGAGAGGCACCACTTAGAGAGGATAAAGGTGGCAGCATCTGGCCCGTGAAGAATTTGCTCTCCAACGCTGGGAGGGTCCCCGCCGTGACCCCACGGCGAGACGGATCCCACCAGGAAAACATCAGGACACTTTGCTGCCTGCAAGGAAAACACAAATCCATTAAGGAAGGAGGGAAATTGCCCCGCGCTGCTGTTCCCTGGCCCGTGTTCATCCCGGCCACCACCCCTGTGTCCATTTGGGATGCGCACGGCGATTATCCCGGAGCTGCTGAAATGAGCAGCGGGTGGATCGCGCGGAGTTCCTGCTGCTTCCCTTTGTTTTTGGTGGCTTTTCCCGGGAGCAGAGCTGCCTCTCAGGCAGCCAGGCGTGGGTGCTGAGTGCTCCGTGCTGAATGGGATGCTCCTCTCCTGGTCCTTTCCTATTTTTTCCGCTCTGTCACTCCTGGAAGGGCTTTGATAGGAGATGGCAGCCGGTGGTCATTGACAAAAGCCGGGAAGGAGGCTGCTCATTTTGTGTCTTGGAGAAGGGAAAAAGGGAGAGGAGCACCCTCTTTTTCCTGCTTTCATGAGCAATGAGCGGGAATATCAAAGAAAAGGATGGCAGGTTTCTGAAACAGTGGCTAAGAAAGAGATTTAAGGACACAATGGAGCGTTGGTTTGGAATTGGAAAGAGTGCCTTTGGTTTCAGTGCCCTCCGGGAATCGGGGTTTACAGGAACAATTAGAATTGTGCTGAGACAAATAAAGACGGGAAAAGGGGAAATGCATCCTTTTTCCAGTGTGCAAAGTGAGCTTTTCCCAGAAAAAAGAAAAAAAAAAAAAAGCCAGATTTTAATTTGTTTTTAATTTGTGGACAAGAGACAACAGAAGCTTTTTAACCAAATATCTGAGATGCTTTCCTTACTTCTTACAATATCAGAATAAAGATTTTTGGGGTGACCATGGACGCTCAGCCCCTTTGAACCATTCCATAGGCTATTCCAATGTGTACTTTCTTCCCTATATTTTTCTTTCTGTTGCCCCTTCTTCCTAGTCCAAATCTGCCTTCCCAATAGCAGGATCCAGTAGGATCAAAGATTTTTATCTTGGAAAGCAGCTCCTGACACCCTCAGTGTGACTGGATGCAGGGAATATTCCGTAATCCACAGCTGATACCAGTGGGGTGATTAAAGGAATGTTGTCCCTTGATCCTCACCTTCAGCAAATATATGGGATGGAAGATGTTTGGAGGTTTTTCCAGTCTCAATGGTTCTGTAATTCCATGATCCCCAGCCTCTCCTGGAATCCACCCCCAGGTTCATCAACCTCTCCATAGAAAATCTAATCAGCTGTAACCAGTTCCTGGAGACGCCAAAGGTTTTGGACCAGGACCCCAAACTCCCCAGGGAATGAAGCATTTCCTGCTGCTGGCCAAAATATTGGATGGGCTTTGCCTTTTGGAGGTGAAAAGAGCACCCAGGACACCTGGAAGTGGCATTTCAGGTGGGAACCTGCATTAGTAGGATAAAATCCTCCCTGTTTCATCCCTCTCCTGCCTATTCCTGCCCAAAAACCAGGACAAAGGGAGGTACCAGCTTTAAAATTCCATTTTGCTTCTGCAAATTCTATTTTTGCCAAACAAGCTTGGTTTTATTTCTGAGCTTTGCTTTTGCTGCTGATCACGAGGTACAGAAATCAAGGAGAAGAGCGTGAAATGAACTTGAGTTGTTTAAAAGAGCTTGATTGATATGAAGAAAAAGCATTTCCCCTTGAATTCACTGCATGGAGGGAGCTTTTTGAAATCCACACTCCTCATCAGGAAAACAAGGAATTATGTGCTCATTGAAGCCAGATCCAAAGTCTGGGAAATTACTAAAGTTAGAAAAATGCAAATGTTGGGTTAGTCTGGAAGCCTGGAACTGAGTTTCATTAACTCTGACATTTCTGCACATCCATTGTGTATTTTCCCAGTTTATTTCCGTGCCTAACTGGGAGCAAAATCCACCTCAGCCTGTGGGCTCCACAGGAAAAGGAGGGATCACAAAGCAAGACACGGATCATGCCCCACATGCCAGGGACTTCCAGGGGCAATGCCACCTTCCTGAGCTTCCCAGGGCTTTTCCAGCCCTCTGCTCTCTGCATCCAAGGGGGAATAGCAGGTGGGATGCCCTGTTAGGAACGTGGCAGGTGATGCCACCCCTCATTTGGCACCGCTGCATCCGCGGCAGGCTGTCCCTGCACGGCTGGGCTGACTCAGATGGAGCCAGATGGCAGCAGCTTTTCCATTCAGCACTCCTGAGTCACAGCCCATTCCCTGGATCCTTGAGAGAAGATGCTTCTTCCCAGTTTTTTTATTTAGCATGGAAGTGCTTTGCTCAGGAATCCACCCCCGGAGCAGCCTCCTACGGTGTTTCTTCCAAAATCTCCTCTCCACGGTCGGGAAAGGAAGAAGATTTGCTGGCAGCATGGTTTTCAGCTCCCCGGGGACTGGGAAGTGCATGGACAGCACTTCATTCCCAGGATTAATTAATGAATGATCATTAGGAGCATGCACAGAGGAATGGGACACCACAGCCAATTCTCAGCCCTGAGGATCACCAATCCACTGGATCCTCCATGGGCAGCCAACCCATCACTCCAGCAAGGCAGGAATTACTTCCAAGCCTTGAAATACAAATTCCTGGAGGAGACAACCTGGATTGCTCCATGGAACCCCAGGGTACAGCCCTGCCCTGCTGGAAATAGCCCTGGGATCACCCATTCCATGTGGAAGCTGATGGTCACACTTGATTTATCCAGCTTATCCCATAGGTAGTTAATTAATCCCCTTCCCCAAAAACAATAACGAGTCTGAGTGGCTTCCGGTTTTATCCCAGTTTCCCGTGCCAGGATCTGCACTGGGATGCTGAGTTTGGGACTGTCCCAGTCTTCCCTGGGTTTGTGATCCAAACCCCATGGATTTGTGGCTCTCCCAAGGGCTGCCAGCTGCAGTTTGAGGACCAGCAACCCTTCCCTGCCTGGATTGGTTATTCCAGGGAATATGAGGACTTCCAAAGGAAAATGAGCATTTCCAAGGGAAAATTAGCATTTCCAAGGGAGAATGAACTTCCTTGCAGAAGCATCGGGATGCAAAAGCTGTTACAGACCTTATCCCTAATTTAATGCAATTCCCACCAGTTTAGCTCAGAACATTTGTGATCCAAAGCTGGGAGCAAGGAAATGCGGATTTCCTGAATTTTTTGGGAGGAAGGAAAGCAAAACCAAATGGGGAAATGTGTTTCCCTTGGTAAAGCACAGCAGCAGTTGCATTTTCCTCATGGATCTTCCCTCCCTGCCATCCCTTTCCTCCCCTTCTCCCACCAGCCAGGCTCCAAATATCCCAGCCAGGACCCAATTCCAGAGTTTATTGTCAGCCTCCCTGAGTGTCCATTCTTCTGGCATGGAAATATTCCCCTCAATGGACTTATGTGGGATGGAATTAATTTTCTGCAGTGCTTGGGAATGCTCAGTTATGAGATGCTGGATTCCAAATTACTACTACTACTACTACTACTACTACTACTACTACTATTATTATTATTATTATTATTATTATTATTATTATTATTATTATTATTATTATTATTATTATTACACCTGACCCAGTGCAAGCACCACTGCACCTTCCCAGGGTGGAAAACACAGCTTTGGGCTGAAATTCCACATGTTAGAAACAGCTGTCCCAAAACTGAACAACATCAGGATTGACCAAGCTTGGTTCTGACCAATTTCCTTCTCCATGACAGAAGAGAGATTAAAAACCAGAATTCTGGAATTGCCCGTAAAAGCCAGGATATTATCATTTCTATGAGGGAATCATCATGCCAGGGATGTAAAAGCCCTCCATGAAGAATGAATCCACAGCCAGAGCTGTTGGAAACATTAGGAAAATAAAAGGCTTCTTGCTGTTAAGTTTCATTTAAAGGAGCTTGAAATTCCCAGGAAGAGCAGCCACGAGCTGCAGAAACCTCGTTAAGTGATTTCCAGGGCTGTTTGTTATTTTACCTCTGTTTACATGACATTTACGGCGGGGTTTAGGTGAAACAGCAGCTCCTTCAATCCATTTATAAACCCTCCCTCTCCCAAGGACAGCGGTGGTGCACAAGGAAAAGAGTTAAGGATGAAAATGTGAGGGAAAAGGGCTTTATCCTGGAACCTGGAGTAGCTACAAATCCAAATAAACCCAGCACCTTCCCATTGGAAAAGGCAGGATGTCCCAGCGGGGAGGAATTGGCTGTAATTTATCCCAGTTCCACAGGGTGACCCTTAAAACGTGCTGCACTTTGCATTTCTTGCCCTTTATTACCCAGCCCTTCTCTGCTTTGCTTTTAAAATGATAAAAATTGTGATTAACTGAGGGGAAGCTTGCAGAGAATTTAAATCCTCCACGAGCACCTTTGCACTGCTAAACTGCTGGAAAAAAAAAAAAACCACCCCAAAAAGCTTCTTTTGTGTGCTGGATGAAAAAAGAGCAGCAAAGTACAGAGGGAAAAAAAAAAACAAACATTGAAAAAAAGCCCTCAGATAAAATTTTAATCATATTTGCAGTAAATCAAGAGCAGTTCTGGGTTGCTCTGAACTTTGTCCCCTTGGGTTTGTTTCAGAATGAAGGCATCACATGAGAATCCCTTTAATAATGATGTTATTTTGCTGGGTTTAGAAGAAAAGGATACAAAAATCAGGGGAAAATGGGAATGTGTGGCTCACAAAATTAAATACATGTGGGAAGCATAAAAGAACCAGCCTGAAGAGTAAATTGTGGGCTCAAGGATTCCCCAATCATCCCCATCCAAGCCCAGCCCGGATTTGATCTGGGATTCTTTGGGATTTTATGGGTAATTCCAACCATCACAAGCCACGTAATTAACAGGGAAAATAGAACCAACACTTTTCCAGAAAATTGTTCCATTTTCAGCTCATTTATGAGGTGAAACGGTGAATTTTTCCCCAGTTCCCCAAATCCAGCACCAATATTTACAAAGGGAAGATGAAAGAAGCTCAGCCACTCAGCACAGAAGGCGGCATTTTTGGGAAGTGACTTAATTGCAAACATTTTCCTTTTAGGAGCCACTTTGGGAGACACCTTAAAGGGATTTGTTTTGCGAACGTGTCGGGTGTTTAATTTCTAAAATAACATTTCATGGCCTCAGCACTCCGAGTGATGAGTCACTTGTCAAACCTTGGCCCACGCTGCCAAGTGACTCAGGGAAAAAACTGCCTGAGGGTGTTTGGAAAAGAGGCAAGGAAAAGAGCAGAGGAGGTGGCCAAGATTTAAAAGATGAGTGGCGGCCTTTTTGAGGCCAGGGAGGAGCAGAGAGGGATTTTGGGGAGGGGAATGTGTTTCCATCCTCTGCTGGGGTCCTTTGTCCACCTACAGCCCCCACAACCAGGAATTCCTTCCCAACATCCCATCTAAACCTTCTCTCTCCCAGTTTGAAGATGTTTCCCCTCATTCTCTCCCTCCATCCCTTGTCCCCAGCCCCTCTCCAGCTCTCCTGGAGCCCTTCAGGCCCTGCCAGGGGCTCTGAGCTCTGCCTGGATCCTTCCCTTCTCCAGGGGAACATT
>QUSF01000012.1:19506600-19521763 GCA_003676055.1 Chloebia gouldiae | reverse complement strand
GAGCTGGGAATGCTGCTGAGGGAAAAAATCCCTACAGGGAGCTGGGAATGCTGCTGAGGGAAAAATCCATAAAGGGAGATGGGAATGCTGCTGAGGGGAAATTCCTGACAGGGAGCTGGGAATGCTGCTGAGGGAAAAATCCTGCCTTGGAGCTGGGAATGCTGCTGAGGGAAAAATCCCTAAACAGAGCTGGGAATGCTGCTGAGGTAAAAATCCTGACAGAGAGCTGGGAATACTGCTGAGGGGAAAATCCTGACAGGGAGTTGGGAATGCTGCTGAGGGAAAAATCCCTACAGTGAGCTGGGAATGTTGCTGAGGTAAAAATCCTGACAAGGAGCTGGGAATGCTGCTGAGGTAAAAATCCCTAAATAGAGCTGGGAATGCTGCTGAGGGAAAAATCCCTACAGTGAGCTGGGAAATCTGCTGAGGTAAAAATCCTGACAAGGAGCTGGGAATACTGCTGAGGGGAAAATCCTGAATGGAACTGGGAATGCTGTTAATGGAAAATTCCTGACAGGAGCTGGGAATGCTGCTGAGGGGGAAATCCTGTCAGGGATCTTGGAATGCTGTTGATGGAAAATTCCTGTAAGGGATCTTGGAATGCTGCTGATGGAAAATTCCTGACAAGGAGCCGGAAGTGCTGCTGGCACAGGGATCCCTTCCAAGGCCAGTTTTCCATAGGCATGGATGAAGGAGAGGGTCCTGCCTGACCCAGCCTGCCTTTAATTGCCTTATTCCCATTCCCATCTCTCCATTTTCCTTTCATGCCTCCTCCGCTGTCCGTCCCTGGCTCCTCACATCTCCCCAGGCCTGGTTCCCTCTTTTTTCATTGCCATTTGTAATGCCCCAAAGGGTTGGATTTTTATTTCTCTGCCTCTTGCTTCCCTGAATGCTTTCCCTTGGGAATAACACCGGGGCCTCATCTTTCATTCCCTTCTGAGGTGAGATAAAAGAAAAAGGGACGTTAAAGCCACACAAAGCACCCCAATTTCACTTTGATCTTGACATCAGCGAGTCATTATAGGGCCAGAATCAAAACAATCCACAAATCCGGCACAGTGAAAAAGGAAGGTTTCCAGGATTTTTTTTTTTTTTAATTAAGTTTCAGGGGAAATTTGAAGTCTTGCATATGAAGGCATTCCACCCTGCCAAATCATTCCCAGGTTTTGTGGTGAGAAAAAGGGAATTGAGTCTTATTTGCCATCAGCAAAATCATGGAACTGCATCAAACCAAAGCAGCCTTTTCCAGGAAACTGGGGAAGTTATCACCTACTCCTATTTGAATGGACCTAACATCATTAAGACAATTAATAAAACACCAAGACCTAATTGACATTTTGAAGGAAATCCAGAAAAATTTGGGGGATTTCTGCAGGTTTGGCTCTGGCCCATAACTCCCAGCCTCAGATTCCGTCCTCTTTATCCCAAATTTCTCCTGCTGGAAGCAACCAGCCCGTGACAACCCCTCTGCTTTCCCCAAAAACTCTATGTTTGAAACTTCTCCACAGGCCCTGCTTGCTTGAGGAAATGCTCTCCCCGTAGCCGCCAGATAAAACGCAGAGATAAGAAATGGATTGAGCCCAGCAGAGATTTTTAGTGCAGAAAGTTCAAATATTACGGATTTTTTTTCTGGTTTTCCAGTCAAGAGATAGGGATCCAAACCCTGATGCCAGGGATCTGTCCGACCTGGCCATGGATACTTCCAGGGATGGGGCAGGCACAGAACCTCCCCACCCTCCGTGTAAAAATCCATGACAATTCTCTTGTTAGCTCTGTTTCACCACGGCTTTAATGGTGCAGTAAATTCCTGGGAAACGCCACCTTTGTATCCATCTGGATCCCTCCCCTGCTTGATTCCAGCAGTAATTACCGGGAATTTCCTCAGGCAATCAAGCCTTTATCAGCGGCGGGTGCTTCTGCACAGACAAGCAGATATTAAAGGGCATCGCCTCACAAAAATCAGCATAATGGCTTTTAGTCCCGGCCTGAATTCGTGCCGGAACATCTGGCTCGAGGTGTGTGTGTTTAACTGTGCACACATCACCTTAATTAGAGGAGAAACAAGGCTGGGGCACGAGTTCCCGGCGAGCATTCACTCTCTAGTTTCATTCAAAGCACAGCGATTTGTAATAAGAAAAGCAGATAATGATCGGAATTCTGCCTCTGCTTGCAATAAAACTTTCTTTTTTTTTTGGTTTTGGTTTCATTTCAAGGAGCTGACCTCGGATGCATCCTCCCAAACCTCACATCCCATCTTCCTGCAGCTCCCTGGTTTTGGGGTATTTGTGGCACCCTGCACGCCCATAAAGCCAGAAATCGCTGTCACACAACCATATTTTGGTTTTATATAGAAATAAACCCATCAGCTTTGGGCACACCCCGGACTCCAGAGCTAATTTGGGCCCAAATCCACAATAAGGGTTAAAAAGAGAATAAACAGCTCCTGCTGGCTGAGGCATTCTGCTGTGGGGGCGATGGATAAACACAGCAGAATTCCCTGCTGATGTGTCCCTCGGACATTTCTGGGCACCTCGGGAGGGCAGCTGTTGTCTCCATATCCCTCCTGCCACAGACCCACACCCCATTTGGCTTTTCCATCCATGAAAATTCCATGGATTTGTGCATAATCCAGGGCACGGCGATGAACTCCTCACTCACAGCTCTGGGGGGTGAACTCTGCCAATCCCCTCATCCATCGGGAATCCTGCACCCCCCTGAACTCTGCCAATCCCCTCATCCATCGGGAATCCTGCACCCCCCAGAGCTGCTGGAGGTGTCTCATCCCATTTTCCCCCTGGCTGGGCACTGCTCGTTATTCCGGCTGGGATCGCGGGCTCTGATCCACGGGGTGTGGGCTGAGGAGCTCACTCTTGTAAAACTGCATTTTAGGAGTCTCATCTCTGTTTATTCCCTGCTGCGGGAGGGAAGGGCTCCAGCAGGGCTGTCCCACTGTCCAAACTTCTCCAGAGCGTTGTAGGATCATGGAAGGGATGGTTGGAAGGGGCCTTGGAGCAACCTGGGATAGTGGAAGGTGTCCCTGGCCATGGCAGGGGGATGGGCTTTAAGGTGCCTTCCAACCAAACCATTCTGGGGTTCTGGGATTCTGGGGTTCTACCTGGGATTAGATCTATTTTATGATCTAGTCCAACTCCCCATGGAAATTCCTCAGAGCCAGAGAAACCCCTGGGAGTCATGGACCACATGGCCCCAGCAGGAGGGGATTTCCAACCCTCCCTGAGAAGTCATAGAGAAATTTAGGATGCAAACCCTTGAAGTTTATCAAGTCCAACCCTTCCCAGCACTGCCCAGGGCACTGCTGCCCCGTCTCCCCAAGTGCCACATCCACAGGGCTTCAAATCCCTCCAGGGATGGGGACTCCACTGCTGCCCTGGGCAGTTGTTCCCAGGGCTTGAGCACTTTTTGAGGAAGAAATTTTCCCTCAGATCCAACCGAAACCTTTCCTGGTGCAACTTGAGGCCATTCCCTCTTTTCCATGGAGGAAACAGAGCTGGGGCCCAAATCCTTCTCTCCCGTGGTGACGCAGTTTTATGGTTAATACCTAAGGTTTTTTAGCCATGTGGGATTATACCCTTAAATTCCTGCTCTGCTGGGCTCCACATTTCATATTTTCCCCCCTGCCCAGCACTCTCCTAGTCCTGTCCAAGCACATCTTGCCAAAGGAACAACCCACACCAGGCTCCAGAGGGAAAATCCAGAATTTCCAGCGCTTTAAAATCTCCACACATCCATAATTTAGGGAAAAGATGCAGGGATGGGGGGCAGGAGTGAGCCGGGGCCCCCTGCTCCAGATTAGACACAGATGGCCCAGGCGAGGTGGGGGAAGAGCCTTGGCCTCCCTGGTGATGGACGCACAAATCCCTCCTGCCGCTGGGGAATGGATGGTGATGGATCGGGAGAGCATTAACCTTGTCATTTCTAATAGGTCATCCAGAGATTTTATCACGTTTTAATCCACGTTTTTTATCCTGTTTTTATCATCCCGAGCCCCTTCCAAAGGGAAACCTGGAGATGGGGATGGACGGGGGCAGCGTTCATGGAATTTGATGATAATTTTTTTAATGCTTGCCTTTCCTGAGTCCTTTTTTATTTTTTTTTTCTTTTTGGCTGTGGAATGAGATGCCCGTTTCCCAAGATTTATGTCACCAAATTAGTGATGTACAATTCCTGATGGCTGTGAATTCCCTTGAGGACACAGCAGGTTTAAGGGAGGCAGGAAGTTTTTAGGGCTGTTCCACTCAAAAGGATGAATCTTTTTAAAGCACCAAACACCACATTTTCCATCAGTCCAGGAAAATTTGTCCTTCTTCACCTCTATTTTCACAAGGAAGGAAGGAAGGAAGGAAGGAAGGAAGGAATATATTGGATCCAGGGGATCATCCTCTCCCAGTTTAATGTCATCAAGCTCAGGTTAGTGGGATTTTTAGCTGGAAAGCCACTGGAGCAAAGTGCTTAGGAAGAGGCTAAACAGATACCTGAGCTCTGATGGAAAAAAAAAGTCATTAAAAACACGGAGAAATCAATTTTTAAGATAGCAAATTAAAGAAGGGAGAGTATGCCAGGCCTGGGAGAGGAGAGGATCCCACCCCGAGTTGTTTAAGAGGTGTTGATGTCTGCAGAAAATTTAGGCAGGCAATGGGAGGCTCAGCCTTGGCTCTTCCTGTCTGCATTCCAAAGGGAAAGGAGCTGAATTTCCCTAATTACCAGGATCATTCCCATTCCAGCCTGTCCCTGGAATGCTGAGGACACCGGAGCCTCTTGCCCTCCTGGCAGAGCACAGAGTGAATTTTTATCACCTTTGGCATCAGCCACAAAACCAGGGCAAAATCTGTTCCATCTGCTCCATGCTCACGCCCTGAAAAATTGAGAGTAAATGAATTTCTTGAGCCCGGCGAGGAGGTTTTTTGGGACAACGCTGCACCGGGGTGTATTTATATCACAGGACTGAATTCTCCGGGATTTAGGGCATCTCCTCCCTGGGGCAGAGCTCTGTGCTCCAAATTCCACCAGCGCAACCTCTCCTCAGGCTGTGGAGAAAAGAGGATTTCACCCTCACAGCAGCTAAATCCACCTTCGGGGCAAAAGGCACCAGCAGCCTCTTGTCCCAGCTGGAATTATCTTGGGAATCACATTTAACTCAGGCTTTCACTTTGTTTCAGTTCAAACACAGAAAAACATATGTGGATACAGAGAGGTATTTACACAGTGTTTATTTTTAGATTTAATCTGATGCAGAAAAAAATAATTTAAAAAAATATCAAGCAAGGAGAAGGTGAAAATGAATTTCTGAGTTGTGGGTGGACCTGATGCACCCCGTAATAAGATTTAAGATCAATATGTTGATGGAATATTTTCTGGAACAAATATTCCAAGGGGAAAGCGGGGCAAGGATGGCTGGGGGCTTTCCAAGCATTTGGATCAGCGCTGCAGAAATAGGAGGAATATCCAGTCCGGGAAAAAAAGATGGGTTTAAATTCTCAGTTAGAGAAAACCCCAACATATTCAGGAATTTCACTCCATGGAGAGATGATAAATTTACAATTCTGACTCTGTTTCTAGTGAGGGCTTTGCTCTTGTTAAGGGATTATTCTCATTTTTTGGGTGAGCTCAGATCAGGCACCTTGGCTTGGATCATCCCTGTCATGACCAGGAGGTTAAACACCAAAAATGGTGGATTTTCCCCAAAAAAGCGCCAGAGGTTGGCAGTGCCAAACTCTCCTGTCACAACTGGAAGAAGAATTCAACCCTGAAAGCAGCACTTGGGTTCTGAGCCATGTCCTGTGTTCCGCACACACTCTTGGGAAAGACTTCCCAAAATACTGAGTGACAAAGATTTTAAACTGTGCTCCAACGCTTTACAACACACACACACACAAAAAAAACTGTTTGGGAAAAAAAATCCCAAATAAACGATTTCAGAGAGAAGCCTGAGGCCCTGAGCTGCAGGAGCTGCCACACCGGGTTAGCTCCAACATGAAGCTGCATCGTGGATTTATGGCCTAGCATGGATCACTCCAGAGGGATTTTGCCAGGAAGGATGGATCCTTCTATTTTTTTTTTTTTGTACCTAAATACAAAGTTCAGTAGAATTAAAAAAAAAAAAAAAAAAAAAAAAACAAACTAAACAAAACAAAAGAAAGCCAAAAAAACAAACAAACAAAAAAACCAAACAAAAAAAAACAACCAACCAAAAAAAAACCCCAGCTGACAGAGGAACAAAAAGATATGAGGAACATCTAGAAGATAAATTTAGGGTTTTAAAAGGACATGGCATTAAAAAAATCTGTGTTTTGTCCTCAGCCTGATGTCTGGCCAAAGGCTCTATCGAGTTTTCCTCAACTTCATGGAGCTTTTGCATTTTTTCCCATTCTTTTCCCTTGATTAGTCCATGTCCCACCACTGCTTCTGTCTCCATCTGGGAGCAATCTTTGTTCTCAGCCACTGCAGACATTTTTTTTAGGGTCATTCCTTGAAAATTGGAATTCATTTGGATTCATGAGAGCCCAAGGTATCCCTGTGAGTCTTCCTGCACCATCCAAGTGCCATCAAACCACATCCATGGCTTTTTTCCATGGTTTACATTGAAAAAAAACTCTGCCACAGATGCCCAAATGATGCCAAATTTTTAATTCTTCCATTTTTTCCCCTCACATATGGTAATAGTTTTTCAATTAAAAAAAAATGCGCATGTCCATGACATTTGCTAAGGATAAAAAATAAAATAAAATAAAATAATTTTTTTTGGGGGAAAGCTCTTTCTTTTGGAAGGAAAACAATGCTTTTGAAACTCTTGTTTTAAAAAGTGCCGTTGCTCGTGTCAAGCTGAAAATATTTGGCTCGAGTTCAAGTGCAATAAAAACAGCTTTTGAAACATCCTGATTTACAGTAAAACAGACATTCCAGCCTCCACACAGCTCTGGATCCAGAAAATCCTTAGGAACACTGGGGACAACCCACCCTGGAGACAACGAGCAGCTGTTTTGCCTTTCCAGTGGCAAAAAAGAAAAGGGAGGATTTTGGGACATTTCTTGGTTTCCCTAAGAAAGATCCTGTTTTTCCCAGGATCTTGGGATCAACACCAAAATAATGGGAAATAAAGGTAGAGGAAACTCCTTAACCTGAGGAATGGAATGTTGGATGAGTTTCATGGAAGGGAGATTCCAATGGGACGATCAAAGGAAGGAGACCTCGCTCCAAGAGCTGTCAGGGATGGATCCCAACAATTTCCAGCTTCCCAAATCCACCTAAAAAGGGGACAGAATTGATTCAGGAGATCAATACAGAGGAAAGTCTCTTTATCCGGAGGAATGGAATTTCAGGGAAGGGAGATTCCAATGGGACAATCAAAGGAAGGAGACCTCGCTCCAAGGGTACTCAGGGATGGATGCCACCAAATTTTGTGCTTCAAACTTCCCAAATCCATCTAAAAGAGGGACAGCAGCCACTCTGCTGGTTCTGATTCAGGAGGTAAATACAGAGAAGATAAATACAGAGAAAAGTCTCTCCTTATCCTGGGGAATGGAATGTTGGATGAGTTTCAGGGAAGGGAGATTCCAGTGGGACAATCAAAGGAGACCTCGCTCCAAGAGCTCTCAGGAATGGATCCCAAAAATTTCCAGCTTCCCAAATCCACCTAAAAAAGGGACAGAATTGATTCAGAAGATCAGTACAGAGGAAAGTCTCTTTATCCTGGGAAATGGAATGTCAGGGAAGGGAGATTCCAATGGGACAATCAAAGAGACCTCGCTCCAAGGGTGCTCAGGGATGGATGCCACCAAATTTTGTGCTTCAAACTTCCCAAATCCACCTAAAAGATGGACAGCAGCCACGCCGCTGCCTGTGCCACACCTCCATATGTGCCACATGCCACCTAATTAACTTAATTAGCCGAAGCCCGACGAGCAACAGGCGCGGGACTGCTCCCCAAACCATCAACGCGACAGGAGAGCCGGGCTAATTAACACCTCCTTAATACCTCCACAAATACCAAACCTGCCGCGGGAGAAAGAGTTTCACACTTCCTTATCAAATTAGGGCGAAAGCACGCCTAATGAGCGAAAATCAATTAGTGCGACACCCAAATGAATGTATTTGTGCTGTCAGCAAGAGTTATTTGCATAACAGTTTGCAAGGGCAGGGGAGATGCTGGAGCTGCTCGGGTTCCTAATGAGGAGCTGCTGCTGGGAAAAAATTGTTTTATCCAAGTCCCGTCAGCACCAGGAGCATCACAGGGGATCCTGCAGGGCTGTGCGTCCAAAAAACCCCCAAATTCCAGGTGAGGAATGGGAATGACTTTCTAGCACGGCATTGCTGATGGAGCCCTGGTTCTTCCCTCGTTTGTCCAGAGACGTGAATTCCTCTTCAGAGCCTCTCCAGGGAAGAATAAACAGCTGGAAGTGGTACCTAAGCCAAAACAGCTCTTGGAAAATCATCTTTAGTTTTGTTGTTAAAAGCTCTAATTAAGTTGGAGGAGTGGCGCAGAAACAAATGGAGCAGAGATGGGCAGCAAGTGATTTTGATCAGATTTAATTTTATTATATCTCCTTCAAATATTTCCTTCCCTTTCTGGTGTGTTCCAATGTAGTCCTGACCTTGGATTTAATTGTTTTGGAGCTGTGTTTGTGACTAGTTCTAGTACCCCAATGGAATAGTCATGGAATAGTCACAGAATCATGGAATGATTTCGTTTGGAAAGGATCTTAAAGTCAGTTTAATTCCAATCCCTGCCATGGAACATTTTCCACTATCCCAGGTTGCTCCAAACCCCATCCAGCCTGGCCTTGGATACTTCCAGGGATGGGGCAGCCACAGCCTCTGTGGGCAGAAATGAAAATATAAAAATTATAAATATAATGATATATAAGTATATATATTTATATAAGGAAATATATTTATAAATATATATATATTTATAAATATAGTATAAATATAAATATACATATACATATGACATAATATGGACTGAAATAACTTCCCACAAAACCGAAATCCTGATTTCCTCTCGGGATGCACACACCCCCCCACCCAACAGCCCTGACAGTATTTTCCAGCCCATTTTCTCCTTTAAAATCCAATCGTCGATTCTCCACCTTGGGAAATACCCAGTCAATAGAAGGCAGGACATTTTCCTGGTAAAACAAAACCAGATTTGAAGATGTGTGGGCAGGGTGATGCTCCATGATGATCCCAAGCTTTTCACATCCTCAGTGTTATTTTCCAAGGACAATAATAACTGTGTTCATACAAACCCATTAAGAAGTCAATTCCAACATTTTTAGAATCCCTGTTTTCATTTCAGTAAGGTTATTAAAAGGTGTGGGCACTGGGGAATATTTAATCCCCCCCAAAAAATAAAAAAAAAAATAAAGAAGCAAACAGCCCTGTTTATTTCATGCCCTTGAAATCATCTGCAGCAAATATAAAATTATTTTTAAAATTGGGATTGGTGGGGAGGGATGAGGTGACCTTTTATGGTCCCTTCCAACCCAAAATATTCCTAAATCCATGATGGAGGTCACGCCTGTGGAAATTTCCCCAGGAATTTTCTTCTTTGAGCCCCTCAGTCTTTTGGGATTCCACTTTTCACTGGATTTTCTTTGGTTCCTTTCCCTCCGTGGGATCTGCAGCTCCTGGAATTCCCGACGTGCTGGGACTGCAGCCTCGCCATTACCGCATCTTCACGCATTCCCTGGGTTCTCCCTGCCCTGCCCTGCCGCAGCAATTCCAGCTGCCCTGGGAGCTCCACCATCCCCTCCTGGAGCACATCCCTCACCCTGGAAACCCCAGGTAACTCCGCAGGCTTTGCATCCTTGGCTCTCGCCCAGAAAACAGGGGGAAAATCCACAATACTTTAACTTTCTGCGCTAAAATTTGAATTAATTTTAACTTTCTGCTGGGCTCAATCCATTTCTAATCTCTGCTTTTTATCTGGCAGCCGCGGGGAGAGCATTTCCTCAAGCAAGCAGGGCCTGCAGAGAAGTTTCAAAGAGAGTTTTTGGGGAAAGCAGAGGGGTTGTCACGGGCTGGTTGCTTCCAGCAGGAGAAATTTGGGATAAAGAGGACGGAATCTGAGGCTGGGAGTTATGGGCCAGAGCCAAACCTGCAGAAATCCCACACTGGGGAAGGAGGACATCCCAATCCTTGACATACCTTTACATCTTTCTGCACAAAAGTGGAAATTCCCTTAAATTGTCACAAAATTCCCTAAATCACCACATAAAAAATTCCCAGAAGGAAAAGGAGATAATCCTGGAAGGGGAGCTCTGAGAAAAATGGGGACAAACTTTGTGGCAGGGCTGCTGTGCGAGGACAAGGGGGGAATGTTTTTTAAAGGAAGGATTTTGCTGGATTTGGGTTGGATTTAAGGGAGGAGATTTTGCAGTGAAGGTGGGGAGGCTCTGAAATGGAATTCCCAGAGAAATTGTGGCTGTGCCATCCTTGGAAATATCCAAGGACAGGGCTTGGAGCAGCCTGGGATGGTGGCAGGTGTCTCTGCCCATGCATGGATTGGAATGAGATGGTTTTTAAAGGTCCCTTTCAACCCAAACCCTTTTATGATTTATGATTATTTGTCCAAGAAAATGAAAATCAATTCCAGCTTCCTGTCAAATGTTATGCAAAAGAAAGAAAATTCCATGGAAACAGATTTTCCTCTCCTCTCACATCACTCCACGGTCTGCTGAGGGCTTTGTTTTCTCTCTGAAAATAAATGTTCTGGTGTTCTGTCTGGGTCTAATGTATAATTGGAGCATTCCGAGGGAGATCTTTGAAAGAAATCAGGCTGTAATCTCCTGGAAAGGATGGGAGGCTGCCAGGTCAGTGCCTGAACCAGATGAGGGCAGATCAGCACCTAAAAAAGAAAGCAAATATCAGTGAGAATGGAGGGAAAACAAATTCCTGAAGGGCCGATACCAGAAGGATTCCCAGTCTCAGGGAGAGAAGTGGGAATGAGGGAGATCACAGGAGCTTGGAAAACCCCATCAGCCTCTTACAGACACCTCCAAGATTATTCTCATTTACGCAGGAGAAAATTGGCATGGGCTGGTACAAAGCAGCTCCGGGGCAGGACAAATAGCTGGAATAAATATCTGGGAAAAGAGCTGGGAAAGGCTGTGCTGGCAGAGCCATTAACGCCGAGCAGCTCGTTACCTGGCACTTTAATTAATGCTATTAACGCTGTGCTCCTGGAGGTGCATTCTGATACCTCAGGCTGGGCTTTTATTTAATTTTCCAGGCTCTGAGCTGCTTTAGGGTGCAGCTCTGAGCTTCACATGAAGTGTTGCTGAGCTCTGTGCACAGAGCAGGGACACAAAACAATTCCTGCTCCAGCTGGGCACCAAGGACAAATGATCCAAATCTCAGCCCAGCAGCACAAACCCCGTGGGCTGGAGAGAGAAAAACCAGCAGGGTGGGACTGCCTGGGCTGGAGCTGGAATGGGACAATGAACTGCAAGGTGCCAATGGAGCAGAGCTGATCCCAGGGAGAGCCCCCGGGAGCGCTCGTGCATTTTGGGGCCATTTTTGTTTCACCTTGTGTTCATTTTGTGCCATTTTGGTTAATCTTGGGTTCCTTTTGTGCCATTTTGGGTCATTTGGGTGCAGCCCTGGCTGGGCTCTGGTGCTGCCCAAGGTGGATCCATGGAGGAGATAAATTTAATAAGTCCTTTGAGTAAATCCCTGCTTTATTCTGTGACTCTGCCCAGCCTCTGCTCTGGGGCAGCTTCTCAAAACATCAATTCCTTGAGTGCTTCCTAAGGACACATCCCTGGATCTGGGCTGGAATTCCTCTCCCAGCCTCGCCTGAGGGGAGCACAGGCCCTGCTTGGCAGGAGGTGATGCACACACACACCATGTGGCTGGGAGTAACAGGGGTTTTTTTAGCTTTGCAGGTTTTAAATAGGCTCTAAGGCGGTGAGAACACCCTGGAAAAGCAAAATCCCCCCTGCCTGGCATCCTCAGGGCATGTGGGGACACTGGAATCCTGCTGGGAGATGTTGGGCAGCTCAAAGCGGGTTTGTAAAACCTCACAGGTATTTTGGGATGCGTTCACCCTGCAACTCTGTGGAAGTCTTCTCTCCCTCTGTGCAGCCTTTCCTCAAGGGATGCTCCAGGAATAATCCTGGTCCTGTCACATCAGGCTCAGAGCCCCTGGCAGGGCCTGAAGGGCTCCAGGAGAGCTGGAGAGGGGCTGGGGACAAGGGATGGAGGGACAGGAGCCAGGGAATGGCTCCCACTGCCAGAGGGCAGGGATGGGTGGGACATTGGGAACTGGGAATTCCTGGCTGGGCTGAAATTCCCAGAGCAGCTGTGGCTGCCCCTGGATCCCTGGCACTGCCCCAGGCCAGGCTGGACAGGACTTGAAGAACCCTGGGACACGGGAGGTGTCCCTGGACATGGCAGGGGTAGAATGGATGAGCTTTAAGCTCCTTTCCAACCCAAACCATCCCATGATTCCATTCTCCACATTTAATTCCACATTTTTTGCCTCACCTTTGAGTCGCAGCTTGTTCCAAAAACCTGAATTCCTGGCATGTGACGCACAAGAGCCAAATGTCACCCCCAGATTTGGGTCAGTGTCTGGTTGTCCCTCTCTGATGTCCAACAGCAGCAGGAGGGGACCCTGGGCTCACCAGGAGATGAAGATTCCCTGAGGGCAGAGGGAGGAACCCAAACCTCACACCCCAATCAGTCACAGGGTAAAGCTGCTTTCCTTGCCTCCTCAGAGGCAAAAATACAGCACAGCACCCATGGCTGAAGCAGGAGAGCCTGAATCAGACCCAAATTACAGCAAGGAGTGTTTGTGTTTGATATCACCCAGCAAAATCTCCCCAGGACAACCTCAAGGAGCTGCTGCATGTTCAAACTCCAGCAGGAGACCCTCAGGACGGAGCAAAACATTTCCTTCCCTCTTTTCTGACCCCTCGGGAAGCGAGGCAAAGCTCCTTCAAGGCACGACGAAATGTCACAGACCTCCCCAAGACAAATATATCTTTTGTGCGATTTAAAAGGCAATCAGGGAGCTGTTTTTTCTGATTAATATGGGCAAAGTTGGCGGCCACAGCAGGGGACTGATGAGGCTAATCCGTCAATGTCCTTGAGAACGGGACTGATTGCTCCAAAGCCACTGGAAGTGCATAATGAGGAGGGATCAGGACCGGGATGCCCCATCCCTCCTGCTCCAGGCTTTTTGGGTGTTTGCACCTCAGCTGCCTCCACGGGAAGGATTTGGAGGCGTTCCCCAGAGGGCATCGCTAATGAAATGAGGAGTAGGAGAAATTATCCCGGGGCAAGGGAGATCAGGCACAGCATGAAGCTGGAATTTAGGATATTTGGGTGGTTCTGGCTCTCTGCATGCACAGAGGCCCTGGAGATGTGGATATCCCACAGATTAACCTGTGCTCCCAGTGCTGCTGCAGCAGGCACCCATCCATAAAAAACTCTCCAGTGCCCTTTTTCCAGGGAATTTGTACCTTCAGTGGGAGCAGGACGGGGATCACTGCCCAGCCTTCCACCCTGCACGTGGGACCAGATGTTTGTGATGCAGGAAGGCCCTGGAGCAGCCAAGAACCACCAAATCCACGTTTTCCTCTCCATCCTGTGAATCCAGACTCGTCTCTGCTTGGTTTCTCCGTGCTCAGAGCAGGAGCCATGGGTGTTTTTCAGTCAGCACCGCATCTCTGCTGAGAAATGAGGAATTTCACGCCTTCCTGAGCACAGCAAATCGTCACAGCAGATAAGACACGGCCACAAATTATTTAATTCATTTTTTTCTTGCGGTTGTTACACGTGGAGAAATTCCCGTCGTGCCACAGCCTGCAAAGCCACGCCGGCTTTCCTCCTCCCAGCGCTGGGAGCTGGGCTGGATACACCCATGGAGAGGATGGAATCCCTGCCCTCTGCCTCCTGGAGCTCTCCCCACTTCCTAAAATCCAAGGAGTCTGTCCTGGCAGCATTCCCACAGCCCCAGGAGCAGCTGGTGGCACATTCCAAGGAGCACAGCTTCCAGAGGGACTTCCCATCTAGCATTTCATTTGGACGTCTCTGCCTGCCTCCTTGGGATTTCTCCAGGTGGGATTCAAGGATTAGGATCAAGTTTTCCAGACGGGGGAGGTTGGAGTTGCTGCAGCAGCACTGGGCACATTCATGTTGCTTCCCAGAGAGTGAAGGACTCATTGCTCAGAGTTATTCCTAATTTTTGCTCCTTATGGGGTATAATTTTCCTTATGAGCAGCTTTGGTCCTGCTTAACTTCCAAAGGGTGAGCCAGGCATGTCCCGACAATGTTCCCTTTCCCGGGCTGCATAAACCAAGAGGAGAAGCTGAAGATCTTCTCCATGTCCTGGTGTGACTCTGCCCTCCTTCAACACCAGGTCACCTCCCATGTCCATCCATCAAAATCTCCAAGGAGGTGCCAAGGATAATCTCCCACTGGATTAATTTTTATCCTAAATGTTACAAGCAGAGAAATGCAGAAAATTAATGGAAATGGCTCCAGCTACGTTGGATAGAATTTACAATTATTTGAAATTAAAATTCCAGTGATAATGACAGCACAACTAAAGCGATTCCACCTCATTTTTTCCTTGAGGACACAAAATGTTCCCAGATTCAGGCATCCCTCATGCTCTGGCAGCACTGGGAAGGTTGGGAAGGGATTGGAAGTGCCCTGACTGGTACCGGTGACCCCCACCCAGCTCAGCAGCCATTTCCATCCCTTCTGACTCCACTTCCAGCCCCGGGATCTGTGGATGCTGTGGGCAATCAGATCCTTCCCTCCAGCCTTCAATGCCATGGATTTTGCAGCACGTTTGGCCGGGATGGCTACGGCCAAGGAGGAGGTGGCACATCCATGTCCCGCAGGAGCTGGGAATGCCCTGGGGTGGCACCTGGCCCGGGACAGGGCACAATTCCAGCCCCCGTTTTCCCCGGCAGGGTGGGACACCGGCTGCCAGGATCTCTCGCCATCTGCTCATCTGCTGCCGCAGAGCGATTCAAAGCCAGTTACAAATTTGTAATGACCTGAATATTCCAGCGCTGGCACATTGGTAATTAGTACTCGCTAATTTGCTCTCAGATCTTTCTCTCTCCTGTACAGCTCAGGCTGCTTTGCAAGACAAATGCTGGAATACCTTTCCTCCCCTTGGATC
>QUSF01000012.1:19492572-19506590 GCA_003676055.1 Chloebia gouldiae | reverse complement strand
TCCTGCCTTCTCCACCCTCCAGTCTTTCATCTTCCACTTCCCATCATTCACCCTCCATCTCCCACTCTCCATCCTCCATCCTCCACCCTCCATTCTTCATCCTCCACCCTTCATCCTCTATCCTTCACCCTCTATCCTCTCAGAATTCCCAAAACGCTGAGCAGGAGGACAAACCACACCTGGAGAACATTTTCTTCACACCAGTGGTGCTGCACACCCCTGTCCTGTTCCCTCCTGCAGATCCTGGCGTGGGGTTGTTACACCTGGATTTCCACTGCTGGAGGCAGATTCTTCCAAAAGATCCAACATGGGAATTCAGCTCCGTGCTGGAGGAGGTTTTATCTACTCCCAGCCATATTTGAAGGGTTTTCCCAAGGCCCAGAGCTCCTCATGGTTCTTGCTCCAAGCCCAGTGGGAATGCCCAAAGATCCCGGAGAGATCCCACCCTGAGCACTCAGAAATATTGATGTTAAAATCCAAAATTTGGCAGGAAAAGCACGTGACCACACCAAGACAGGGACGCCAAACTCCTGCCCAGCCCCTCCTGCAGAGACCTCGGTGCTGCTTTTTTCCCAAAGTTCAGCTGACAATCCCTGTTCTGTAAATATTCCTCCACCAGGAGAAGTCACCTGCTGGCAGCATGGGAAGGAAAGCTTTTCCTTGGAAAACTCCCCTGGTGTCACCTCCACAGCTGGCAGCGTCCTCAGAGCCGGAGCTGTAATATGAGAAACACTTGGAATTACTCTGTATCCCAGAAATCTGATCCCACAGAGCCACAATTAAGCAGATGAGCCATCAGAAAATATTTAATGCTTGCAACAGGTTTTCCTTCTCAGCCCCGTCAGATAAAGGGATACTGGTGGGAAAATCCAGGGAGGCTGTGGCTGGAGTTCAGCAAAAGGACTAAAGAGAGGGAAAACAATGTTCCTTTTAGGCCCGGGGCTTCAGGAGTCCCAAATTCCCAACATCCAAGCTTACACATCTGAAATGATTCCCTGAGTCCCAGCCCTGAAGTCTGTTTACGTTTTGGAGAGCAGCCAAGAGGTGGCTTAAGTGGGTAAGGAATCTGTCTTGAAATAGGATTTCTTCTTGGGATTTTCCTGGGGCTCCATGAGCTGAAGGGGTCACGATTCCTTCCCAAGATATTCCTGGGGCTCCAGCCCTTCTCCATGAGCTGAAGGGGACACGATTCCTTCCCGGGATATTCCTGGGGCTCCATGAGCTGAAGGGGACACGATTCCTTCCCAAGGTATTCCTGGGGCTCCAGCTCTTCTCCATGAGCTGAAGGGGACACGATTCCTTCCCAGGATATTCCTGGGGTTCCAGCCCTTCTCCATGAACTAAAGGGGACACGAGTCACCCCCAGTAGATGTGAGCACCCTCCAGTTTCCAGCTCAGAACTGGGAATTTCTGCCCCATTTCTGTCCTGACTCATTTCAGATTTGAGGCTTCCTTGGGGAACAAATCCTGCAAACAAGGGAAAGATTCCCATTGGGATTCTTTCTTCCAGCACCACTTTATGCCTAAATCACAATGCCTAAGATGACCTTCAGTGTGTCTGAACCTTTCCCTGGGGAGCAGGATGAAGAGGAATTTGCATGTCCAACCCTTTTTTTTCCCTGACATTTGCTGGCAATGTGGATGGAGTTTCATTAGCTCCACGTTATTTATTTGATCTTCCCATTTTTATTCCTGCCTTTGATTACCCAATAACTCTGGAAATTATTTGGAAGCCTACGAGGGGGTTCAGCCTAAATAACAACCCTGCCACCTGACCCTCATTATTCTCCTCTTCCTTTATTTTACATAGGCAGAAGAGGAGGGAAAATAAAAAGGGATTTAAAAAAAAAACCCCACGAGGAACGATGTCACGGAGACAGATGAACATTCCTGCTCCAGCTTTTATCTCTGGGAATGCTGGCAGCCCTCAGATGTCTGAGCAATGCTGAGTTGTTACAGCACTGCTGGGATCAATAGCTCCATTAATCTTTCAGAGGCTGCCTCTTTCCATGCCCAATCCACCATTTAGACGGAAAAAATCCACCTTGCACATCCCATCTGCATCCCTGGAATCATCCAAGGCCAGGCTGGACAGGGCGTGGGATAGTGGAAGGTGTCCCTGTCAAAGAATCCCTTGGAATTAGATCAGCTTAAGGTCCCTTCCAACCCTGGAATTCCATGAAATAAATGTAAAAACCAACTCAGGAGTGGAATATTGGGAAGCTGTGGCTGTGAGCACCCCATGGAAACAGGAGCATCCCTTCCAACCCTGGAATTCCATTCAATAAATGTAAAAACCAACCCAGGAGTGGAATATTGGGAAGCTGTGGCTCTGAGCACCTCATCAAGGTGTGAGCACCCCTTTAAACCCTGGAATTCCATTAAATAAATGTAAATACAAAGCCAGGAGTGGAATATTGGGAAGCTGTGGCTGTGAGCACCCCATGGAAACAGGAGCGTCCCTTCCAACCCTGGAATTCCATTTAATAAATGTAAAAACCAACCCAGGAGTGGAATATTGGGAAGCTGTGGCTCTGAGCACCTCATCGAGGTGTGAGCACCCCTTTAAACCCTGGAATTCCATTAAATAAATGTAAATACAAAGCCAGGAGTGGAATTTTGGGAAGCTGTGGCTGTGAGCTCCCCATGAAAGAGGGAATGTCCCTTCCAACCCTGGAATTCCATGAAATAATGTAAAAACCAATCAGGAAAGGAACATTGGGAAGCTGTGGCTGTGAGCTCCCCATCGGAGCGGGAACTCACGGCACATTCCGGAGCTAAGGGCTGCAATTCCATGTATGGCTCTCATTAAATATCATCCTAAGTGTTATTTAAGAGAGGGGCAGTCCTTGGATAGATCCCGAATCCCTGAGGAGAGGAGCTGAGGGAAGAAGACGCGGAGCAGAAATGGCTTTGTGTCATAATCTGGAGATTTAACGACGAGCAGAGCGCGCGGAGGGAGGAAGGAAAGGGCAAGGTCGTGACACCAAAGCAAAAAGGATCCGAGTAAACAAGCCTGGGATCCTGTGGGAGAAACAGTCAAGGAAAATCGGGATATTTGATGGGAATTTTTCCCCAAAGCTGACTTGTTCAATGCAAAGCTCTCCGCTGGCAGCTTCCAAATCAAAATTCAATTGGAAAATCCTGCATGGTTTTAAGATACCCTGAGGTACAGGGATGGCACAGCTGCCATCCCTGCCAGGAGCAGGGATGCATTTCCAACAAGTAGGAATGAGAGAGAAAAGCAGGAATGAGAATTAATTTGGAATATTCTCTCTGGGAAGGTTTAAATTATGTCCACCATAAAAGCAGGGAGGGGGCAACATCCACATGAGGCTGTGAGTGGGATTTATGTTCCCTGACACTGCTGGGATGGAATTCTGGGAAGGGCTGGGGTCTCATCTTCCTGCTGGTCTGAAAAAACAGGAGGGGAAAAACCCTTTCAAATTCATCCATTTTCACTGCTAAATGAATTCTTTTCCTGAGAAAATGAAGCAGATCCAGCACAACTCCTCGATGGCATTTCAGGATCCAACCCAAATATCAGAATCATGGAATTTGGTAATGCTGCAGTGAACTTTGGAGCTGCTTTTCAGCCTCCAAAAAAATACTTGTGTAAGTAGAGAAATAACAGTGGTGGAGCTGGTTTTATATTTTATAGGAATATTTGATTAAGGAATTTTATGCAGTTCCACTTGGGAAGGCACAAAGGCTGTGGTTCGAAGCCAAGTGAAAGCTCTGTGCAAAGAGACTTTCTCCATCTGCAAGGCAATAAAATGAGAAAATAAATGCCACGTTCAGGGAAAAACAAACAGCACAAGCACCACAGTTCAAACTGGGGTTTTTTTGTTTTCTTTTGGTTTTGTTTTTTGTTGTTTTTTTTTGTTTGTTTGGTTTTTTTTGGTTTTTTTTTTTTTTTTGTTTTTGCAGAGGAATCAGTTATGGCAGCTTTTATATGGATTGGCTTCCAAATGGAGAGGAGATGCGAGCAAAGGAGATCCCAGCCTGTTTTTTCCCGACTCACACTGAGTTTTCCAGCCCCACAAACCGTTCCCGTTCCTGAAATTTCTGCAAAGTCACTCGATTTGCATATATGCAAATAACACTGAGTGTTTTCCCTGCTGGAGACAGAGCTTTGCCTTTCCTGCATTGAGTCATAAATGCTGGCAAAGAGCAGAAGTTGCAGGAAAACAAGCATCAACTCCAGAACAAGGAATTAGGAGTTGAAGAAATGTGGATTAATTGATTTGAAATGACAAAAAGATCTGAGGGCAGGGAGCAGTCACCAGGCACGAGGGGCTGCTTTGCCCAGGTTATTCCCAGGATGGATAACACCACTTGGAGCCATGGAAGGGCCTTGCTCACAAAGATTCCAAAGGTTTGGAATTTGCAGGGAGCTGGGATTTTATAGTGAGGTTTTAGGATAAGAGGAACGACATCCAAGGGCACCATTCCCGGCTCAGGGCTGCAGCTGAAGCACTAAAACACGAGCAATTTAATCTGCTAAAATGGTGATTATTATTCTCCACTGGCTGCATCCAGCAGGAATCTTTTGAACCTCTTTTCCCATTGTTTGCAGGTCTGTGGCTGGGCTGTTCCAGAGGCAGGGATGCATCGATCCCGACCCCCATCCCGCATTTCTGACCGACAAAAGGGCTCATTTCACACCCAGCTGGATTCCCTTTGTGAAGGACATTCCTAAAAGGGCTCCCCGGGGTCATCTATGCACCAGGCAAATGGTATTTCTGGGAAAATAAAATCATTCCCAATATATTTAGGGATTAAACCTGGGAAAGAGCTATAATCTATGCTCAGTTTTTATTTTAAAAGGGCAGCATTAGAAACCCTTTTGGAAAATCCCATAGGAACATTTCACAGGGGGATAAATCCCACCCTCAGCCAGCCTGGGCAAACGGGAGTTTGGATGGGTGGAATAAGCTCAGGATTTTTGTCTGTGGAAGCCACATTGGAAAGAAACTTTGGGAATGATCCAATAACAGAAGAGATTTAATTTGCTTTTCCAGCAGAGAAACCAGCCCAGAGCTCCCTGCCCAATCCCAGCAGAACTTGCCAATGTTCAGGTGGAGCACAAATCCCAGGACAGATTTCCCTGCACATTCCTGCCTCCTGTCTTCAGCCAGGCTGGACACAAAATGCTGGGAATTTTCACAAATCCACAGGAAAACATTCAGAACTGGATCCATTTCCGGGCCAGACTGGAACAACCTGGGACAGTGGAAGGTGTCCCTGCCCAGGGAAGGGGGTGGAATAGGCTTTAAGTCCTTCCAACCCAATCCATTCCATGATTCTCTGATTCCATGATTTGCTGGGGCTGAAAATCCTCCTGATCCCAAAAATTCCAGAGGCTGCAGGTACTTCCAGATCCCAGCTGCATCCCATCCCCTCTGCTCCTGCGGAGGTGAATCACACAAGGACACCTTGAAATCGCACAAGGACACCAGCAAACAGCAGCTTTGCAATAAAAAAATGTATTTCTGATAAAAATTTTGCTGGAAAATCCAAATTTTTCTGGATAAAATTGAAAAATGTGATTTTCTTTTTTTTTTTTTTTTTTTTGCTTCAGACACTGGCCCAGTGTTAATAAGACAAAGCTGTGAGTGACCAGGGTGACTTTTGCCACACCCTCAGGTGGCCCCTGCTCGCCCTAAGGTCACCGACCACATAAGGTTGGGCAAAATGAAAACTCTTCCTGCAAAAGCCAACGGGAAAAATCCACGTGGGAATTATGTTATCAGCACTGGCACAAATGAGAGATCATCACATTCCTGCAGCAATCACCTGCAGAGAAAGGCAAAAATTCCAAACCAGTTGATAGTTTGTGTTGCTGGAGGAAAACTGGCACTGGATAAATTCATCCCACACGTTGTGGAGTCTTTGCTTCTTTTTTTCTGCCAAGGTTGGGATTAAATCCTGAGATGGGATTTCTTGTTGGGACTCAGATGTTTATTAGTTTTTATTTATGTTACAGTCTCAAAAACCCCGAGTTCTACAGCACTGCACTCTAACAAACTAAAAATGGAGCTGTGTCTCTCTCTACAAGGCCTTTTAAGGATAAACTGTCCAATTAAGAAATGACACCTGAATTATTTTCACTTTTAACCCAATAACCAACCACCCGTGCCCACAATGGGGAATTTTTTATCCAATTGCACAAAACCACCCAAACCCAGGGAGAAGAAGGTGAAGAAGAAGGAGAAGAAGATGAAGAAGAAGGTAAAGAAGGTCCAGCCACTCCTCTAAAACCTCCACTTTGCTTTATAGATATTCCTGTATTCTAAACCCTTAAACTCTGATTTCCCACCCTGTGATATCTCACATTTCTATCCAAACTCCACATCCACAATCCCAGTTCTGCTATTCCATTCTGGAACCTTCTCCAGGGCCTCAGGTCAGTGCAGCGTTCTCCTGGGGGTCAGAGCCTGGCAGCACAGAAAATCTGAAATTTTCAGCAGCCACAACTCGTGACCTCCGAGCGCTTCCGACAGCACAAGACCGCTGATGGATCTGGAGCTTTGACACGCAAGAAAACCCGACGTGTTCTGGTTACAATATTCTGTCAAGCCGTAATTAAGGCCTTTATGACAACAAAGAAAATTGGATTACATTATTCCAGGCCTAAACAGCCTTTAGGATTGCAGGGAAGCCAGGAGGATGGAGCGTAACGAGCCACATGCGGCTCTGACAGCAGACAAAGACGGGCGATTGTGGGAGAATTTGAAGTGGTTTTGTGCCTTTGGAAATTATAGAGGACAAGGCCAGGAGTGGCAGCTGAGGAAATCACACCTTCATTTTTTCCTGGGCTCTTCAGACTCCATTTTTCTGGAAGTAATGCGGGTAAATCAGAGGGGTTTAATGCCATCCACGCAGATCCTGCTTTCCTTAAGAATCACGTTTTCCATCGGGGCTTTATTTAAATGAGGGCATTACTCATGTCACAGTGAGGTGAGGGATGCTGGAAATTCCCAACACAATCCACAGCCACCTGAATTCTCTGTCCTTTAAAACACCAGACCAGTTCTGTAAGACCCCGAATCCCCTGAATTAAAATCCCAAAGGAAAAGAGGGGCAGCTCCATTGAACTTTGCAATGGTTTCCAGCTTTTTCCATTATATTATAGGATCTCAGATGGTTTGGGTTGGGAAGTACCTTAAAGCCCATCCCAATCCACCCCTGCCATGGGCAGGGACACCTCCCACTGTCCCAGGCTGCTCCAGCCTGGCCTTGGGCACTTCCAGGGATCCAAGAGCAGCCACAGCTTCTCTGGGCACCCTGTGCCAGGACCCACCCTCCCAGGGAATCCTTCCTAAATTAACTAAATCATTTATCTTTCCTAGATTAATTAAATTATTATCAGAGTTTATGGGACACCGAGGAGCATCTGAGACCCTGCCCACAGCTCTTCTTCCCTGCCAAGCACGGCAGGATCTGCTCCCTCCTCTCCATCCTTCCCAAAAGGAGTTTCGTGGTCAGCAGATCCCATCTGGGGTTTGCAGGGGGCCAAAGGAGCAGGGATTTGGCTCTTGCCAAAATGTCCTCGTCTTTGTGTGTCCTGGCTCCCTGTGCAAATCCATATCTGAGCCAAACCCACCGATTTTCACAGAATTCACAGAATTCTCAGGATCACCAGGTTGGAAGAGACCTTCAAGATCATCAAGACCATGCCCTAACTAAACCATGGCATCGAGTGCCATATCCAGTCTTTTTCCTTAGTTCTCTGTCCAAGCCTTGTTAAACCTCATCAATTTGCCAAAAACACCCTCCCAACCCTTGTCAAAACCCTGGCTGATTTCAAACTGTGGAAAACCCCATTTTTTACAGCGAACCAGCAGCGCAAGGGTTATGTTTTAAGTGACATGTTCTAAAAAACCCCACATTTTATTTATTGCTGTGGTTCCTTGGCCTTTTCCTGGCGTCACACTCTGCACCCAGCTGTGCCCACGGAAAAACGTGGAGATGGGAGCCTTTGCTACGTGCCCTCACCATGGTTTGGCTGTTCAGATGCTTAAATAAAACTGGATTCTCAAGCCAGGGAATAAAAAACACCTCACTCCTCAGCTGCAGGGTAAATGAACTTCATAAAACACAAATATCATTTGTTTTAATAAAAGGGGAGTTGGTTCATCTGAGCTGGGAATTCTTTGTTTTCAGGTCGTGTTTGGCGTGAACATCCCTCACTGCCCATCAGATCACACACAGAGGTGTCTGTGCTCTGCAGTATTGTTTTTCCATGTATTTTCCATCCTCTTTATTCCCTCAGAAAAGGTACGAAGGTGTCAAAGCCTTGCCAGGCTGATATTGGTTTGTGGCACGTCATAAAAGTTTCATTTTCGATTCCCTTCACTGAGCAAAAAGAGCTGTGGAAAATCTCATCCCTACTTCATTTTTTGGGTTTTTTTGGGTTGTTTTTTTTTGTGTGTGTTTTTGTTGTTGTTGTTGTTGTTTTGTTTGGGGTTTTTTTGGGTTTTTTTTGTATTTTTTGTTGTTGTTTTGGTTTTCTTGGGCGTTTTGTTTTGCTTTCTGCTTTGGGTTTTTTGGGGTTTTTTTGGTTTTTTTTTTTTTGTTTTGGTTTTGGTTTTGGTTTTGTTGTTTTTTTTGGTTTTGGTTTTGTTTTTTCTGTCTGCACAGAATGAGCCAATATCCAGCTCTAAAACAACACCTGAAACACCTGATTGAAAATAAAGGTATTTTCAGATTTTTTCAGGGGTGGCCCCATCACCATGCAGTTTCAAGACAATCTTTGTGCTATTGTGGGATGTTTTTTTGTTGTTTGTTTTCCTAAATGGGACAAGGAGAGAGGCTGAATCTGTGTGGGAAAGGGAATGTGCAAAACCTCCCCAGGATGTCCCAGGTGTCACCTCTGGCGCTTCCCATTGGCGTCTTCCAGCTCCTCCCCAGGGCTGCAGCTCTAAATTCTCAGCCAAAAATTCAAGTCTGTTCTTACCACTTGTTTCCCTTCTGTGGAGCATAAATTTAGGGATTCATTTAAAATTAGCAGAGCAGTGTTTCGGGAGGGATGAGGCGTGAATTCTGAATTTAGCAGATTCAGAATGTTTCCTCCCGTTGCCTCATTCCAAGATGGCAAAATTGATCCACTTGAAAAATAAAATGCTAAACATCAATAGGATTAACCAACCCCAAAATTCCCCTCCAGAGCTCTTCTGGGTTATAAGGAAATTATTTAGGGTGACACTAAGGAACAAAATTATTTGTTTGTCCCATTAATTGCTTTAAAAGTTCATTATCCACACAACTTTGCTTCACTTCCAGTAGGAGCAAACTTCAGCTCCCTGAAAACCCAATTTCTTTAAATATCCACAAAACATGAATTTTGATGGCCTAGCACAGTTTTGGGGGGTATAAACCCCCCCATTATCAATTTCTATGGCCTAGCAAAGTTTTGGGGGCCATAAACCCCTCCTTAAAAAATTTTATGACCTATAGATAAAATACATACATATACACTATTTCTAGAAATATAGATACATAGATATAGATAAATAGATATAACTCTAGATATAACTATAGATATAATATAGATACAGATATAGATATAGATATAGATATAGATAAGCATAAATATATAGATATAGATATAAAAGTATATATTATATAAATATTGACATGTAAATATAAAATGTATATAGATATATAAATATATACATATATACACATGCAAAATATAAATATACCTATAAATATACCTATAAATATAAACATAAATATAAATATAAATAAATATAAATATAAATATAAATATAAATAATATAAATATAAATATAAATATAAAAAATATAAATATAAATATAATTGAAAGCTTAACAACTCACACTATTATAAATATAACAATGCCATACTTCCTAAAAACCCCCAATTAATTCCATTTTCCAAAGCCTTTGGGCAGGACATCAAGCAGGAGGGCTGTGAATTCCCCCCTATACCCAGCCTCAAAGCCAAGCCGGGCTGTCTGCAGGAATCAGGGCTCCCAACAAATTGGAAATCACTCCTGGAATATTGTGCAGTTTGTTCAGATTAGGCAGAGTCAAAAATCATCCCTAATGGAACAAGGTCCATGCAGCAGCAGGCGCACACGAGATAATTTAAGCAGGAGGAAATGGGCTTTGAAGTGGTCCCTGATGAGGTTTGGCTTGTTCCTAAGAGAATCCAGATGGATTCCAGAGCTTTTTTAAAACCACTTTCTAAAGCTCCCCCCTCCCTGTCATTAGGGCGCATTACGGTGACACTCTGCAGTTGGGATTTTATGGGGAAAACGATTTCCCAGTGGGATTTTCCTGGGCATTGCTCCCCCTCAGCGCCTGAACCCCCACTCTGACATTTCATTCCCTGTCCTGCCCAATCCCTGGGATTTTCCTGGGAATTGTTCCCCCTCAGCGCCTGAACCCCAACTCTGACATTTCATTCCCTGCACAATCCCTGGGATTTTCCTGGGAATTGTTCCCCCTCAGCGCCTGAACCCCCACTCTGACATTTCATTCCTTATCCTGCACAATCCCTGGGATTTTCCTGGGAATTGTTCCCCCTCAGTGCCTGAACCCCCACTCTGACATTTCATTCCCTTCCTGCACAATCCTTGGGCTTTGCATTTTGCAGCGGATCCATCCTGGGCCAAATCCTGCCTCTTTGTCATCCTTGGAAGCTCATCCATCCTGACCTCCTGGGGGTTGTGCTACAGGAATTGAGAGTGGTCTGAGCACTCCTGGTTTCACCCCAAAATGTTCATTCCTGGTTTTCACAGCTGCAGAGAGGAGCAAATCCAGGGAACAGCCACATGGATGCTCCACAAGGAGGGGAATTCAGTGTGTTATCATAAAGGGCTCCCTGATTTTGCACTTTGCTGGGAATTTCCCTGCGAAGCCACGGAGCAGCCAGCCAGGAATGCGGGATTTTTGGATTTATTCCTTGCCTTGCTTTGCCTCCAAAGCGAGGGAAGCGACGTGTTGGATGCTCCAGCTGGCCGGACTGTGCAAGCCAAGGAGGCTGCAGCTAAACCAGGGACACCCAAACAGCCACCGAGCCCAAATCCAGGCCAGGATTGCCTTCCTGATTGGAATTTTAAGGAAGACACACACACAGACTCATTGTATCTATAATGAAAACCTACAAACCAACCCTTACCATGAGCAGTCCAGCCCCTCTCCCCACTCAAGCAGCTGCAGCAGGTCCTTCCCATCAGGATAGGGGTCACCAAACCTTGTTTTCCTTTCTTATCCTGCTTTTTTTTCCCCCAAGATTTGACCTTCAGAAGGCAATTCCTGGGCAACCCTCACAATGAGTGCCTTCCCCCATCCGTGTTAAGTGCTGGGGAAAGCTATCAGGCAAAGAAAATTGATTCCCTTTCAGAGGCAGAACCAGAGGCGGCGAGGGATTTGATTTCCCTGGAAGGTTATTATATTCAATGCTAACATTATTTAAAGGCTTTTCAATGGAGCTGTACTCCACAACACCTCATTATGGAGGAAAATCAGCCTAATGATTGCGCTCTGCCAATACGGGGGGATTTCGTTCCTGCTGGAGATGCTCTCTGCCTGGCAATGAGGTGCATCCATCACAGCAGCCTGGACAGGATGGGAAAAGGAAGGAGACCAACCCCATGCAATAATTGTTAGAATTCCTGGCTGCAAAGTTGTAACTTTTCCGTTCAAACGCGTGGGATTTTGCATTTTCGAGCACCTCGCCGAGTTTCATCCATTAAACATGAGTTCAGGGCTGAGTCTATTTGGACTGGCTGTTTCCTCTCCATAAGGAACCCGTCAGGAGTTTCAAATAATCGGGAATGTGGTCATTTATTTCCGCACTGCTTTACTAAGTGTGTGAACAGCACTTATCACCCCCTCGCACACCTGCAGCGCCGGCACATTTGCATTTGTGGAACTAAACACATTTCTGCAAGGGAATTAAGTAACACGCACTTTTTCCTCAGGTTTGGCCAGCAAAGCTCTTCCAATGTTTGGGTTTTTTTGGGTTTTTTTTTCCCTTCTCTGGAAAGGCCTTCCAATAAATGAAGTGACTTTGGGGTTTATAAAAAGTACTGGCTGGAAGTGTTTGTGTTTTCAGTGAAAACTCCAAATTGTAGAATCATGGAAGGGTTTAGGAGGGAAGAAACCTCAAAGCCCATCCAGTTCCACCCGTGCCATGGACAGGAGCATCTTCCACTATCCCAGGTTGTCCAAGCCCTGTCCAACCCAGCTTTGGACAGTTCCAGGGATGAGGCAGCCACAGCAGTCGTAGGCAGGTTGAAAAAAGTTGTTGGCCACTAAAAAAAATAACATTAAATCCATTTCTATAGTGAAAAACTTTGGTTTAATAGATGATTTTTCTCATGAAGAGAAAGGTTACCAGGTGACATCTCCTGTCTAACAGGAGAGTGCTTGGCAGCCTGGCAAGAAAAATTTAAAGTTATCCGAGCTGGGACTTGAAATTCAGCCTGGTACAACTTAAACCAGTCAGACTCAGTTCCAACCTTACATAATCTAAAATTTAATACAAACCAGAGCAAATTCCCCAGTGCAGCACGAATCAGGCACCAGGTCTGGCTCAGCAGCCCCAGTCTTGCCCTCCTCCCCCTCTTCCAGCCTTCCTAACTGCAAAGAAACTCTGGTTTTCTGAGCTTTTTCCTGCTAATTGAATCCCATTTACTGCAGGCCTGCCTGCATTTACAATGAGCTGGGGGATCGTTTCTGCCCAGACGTGGGGACTCGGTGGAGTTGCAACTCGTAACTCAAACGTGCCCCTTGCAAAGAGGGTTTAGAGCCCTCAGAGGAATAAATCCAGCACTCTGTGACCCTGGAAAGTCATCTCGCTGCAGACACGGAGTGGTGGGGGATCTTTCATCCCCCAGATCCCAAACTCCAGAGCTTTTCCACCCCCCAGGCATTGTGGGGCAGAGCTGGCTCTGGTTCTGATGTGTTCCTGTAGATAAATAGGGATTTTTAAACTCCTTTTCCGCCAGTTTGCCATTAGAATGATTAATGGGAGGAGAGGAAATATGGATAAGGAGAGGAAAAATGGATAAGGAGAGGAGAGCAGCATCCTGCAGCCCACCCCTCCAGCTTGGAGATGGATGAGGTCGGGAAGAGGAGCCAGCAGGCCACGCTGAAATCCCATCCCAAATCCAGGTTTAATATTTATAACTGGGACAGTGCACCAGGAGCCTGAATCCCACACAGGGGTTGGATTATTGGGAGTTTTTCCCACTCTTTGCCTTCACCTCCAGCAGCAGAGGCAGCAATTCCATATGGAAACATCCCAGCACTCGCCCAGCCCTCACAGCAATTTGCCAGTCAACAGCTGCATTAACCAGGAAATCCTCCCGGGCACAATTCCTCCCCAAGCAGCAGATTCCTTTACAGGGTCCCCCAGCCCTCCAGCAACTGGATTTTAATAACTTTAATGACCCCAATCCTGTGAGCTCAAGTTAAAGATTAACTCTGGAGCTTTTAATGGATTTATTTGGGTGCAGGAGGGGCTGGAGTTGTTTTTCCTGTCAGAATTTTGGCCCTGGGCTTGAAGTTGGATGCTCAACTCAACTGCTTCAGTTTAACAATTTTTCCTTCAGTTTTCCAATGGTTCCTAAAGTGCAAAGTGGAAGAAAGAGAAACCCGGGGGTTTTATGGACATTTGAAGTTCACGAAGAGGGGAGGTACCCTCTGAGGAGCTCAAGTGTGGTGTAGGAATGGGACAAATCCTTTGGAAGTGTCTCCTTCTGGGGTGGGATGGTCGCCATCGTCACCCAGCACTTCCCAAACCTCAGGAGAACTGAGGAGCTGCTGCCAGGAGCCCTCACGCTCACTAACACCTCCTCACTTGTAAGTCTGGCAGCTGGAGGGGTTGGACCTTCTGCATGTGGGACATGTGGGAATTTGGACCTGTCGCTGATGGAAGACGCCCAACCCAATGTGATGGAAGAACCCCAATCCAACCTGATGGAAGACGCCCAACCCAATGTGATGGAAGAACCCCAATCCAACCTGATGGAAGAC
>QUSF01000012.1:19476459-19492562 GCA_003676055.1 Chloebia gouldiae | reverse complement strand
CCCAATCCAACCTGATGGAAGACCCAACCCAGCAGGATGGAAGACACCCAACCCAACATGGCGGAAAATGTCCAAAGTGATGGAAGAACCCAAATCTGACCTGATGGAAGACCCCCAACCCAACGTGATGGAAGAACTCCAACCCAATGTGATGGAAGAACCCAATCCAACCTGATGGAAAACTCCGCCCAGCAGGATGGAAGACACCCAACCAACATGGCAGAAGATGCCCAACGTGATGGAAGAACCCCAACCCAACATGATGGAAGACTCAACCCAGTAGGATGGAAGACACCCAACCCAACATGGCAGAAGATGTCCAAAGTAATGGAAGATGGCCAATCCAACACAATGGAAGGTGCCCAACCCAAAGCAATGGAACACGCCCAACTCAACATGATGGAAGATACACAACATGATGGAAGATGCCCAACCCAATGGGATTGAAGACACCCAATATGGTGGAAGATGCCCAATTTGATAGAAGATGCCCAATCCAACATGATGGAAGACGCCCACTGCAACATGATGGAAGACACTCAATCCAACGTTATGGAAGATGTTCAATGTAATGGAAGACACCCAACCCAACGTGATGGAAGACACTCAATCCAACGTTATGGAAGATGCTCACTGTAATGGAAGATACCCAACCCAACATTATGGAAGATGCCCACCACGACAAGAATGAAGACAGTCCAGCATGATGGAAGATGCCCAACCCAGCTCAGTGCCAGGATTTTGACCTGGAGAATTTAGGGGCCATGGCCAACCCTGTAGGGCAATATGGGCAGAGGGGTTCCCACCACTGTAACTGCACTCGTGCAAGAGCCTCACTGCCTCCAGAAGATCTTTTCCTCTCAAGGCTGGTCCAGTGCCAGAACCTTCTTTAGCCCTGCAGTGACAATTCCAGACTGGTTTGGGTGAAAAAGGACCTTAAAACCATCCCATTGCAGCCCCTGCCATGGGCAGGGACACCTCCCTCTAGACCAGGTTGCTCCAAACCTGGTGTGGAACATTTCCAGGGATGGGGAAACCACAGCTTGATCTATCCCACAAATGTTACCGACTCCAAAGGAATTCTACCACACACCCATGAGGTATCAAAAACAGGGAAAGCAAAAGCAAGACTGCAAATTCCATCTTTTCTAATGTGAACATGTTGAGTCACCAGTTAATTAATGAGAAGTTACACGTGAAACCTCCAGAATGAGTCTCCAGCTCTCTGAGTCAGACGCCCACAGGTTGGAGGAGGGAAGGAAGAGGGGGAGAAGGGCTTTGCAAAAGGATGCCCTGAGGAGCAGGAGTGAGGGGCCATCCACCCGTCACATAATTCCCAAGAAAGAGTTATATAGAGCATGATGAGAGATGTCAATGCTTAAAAAAAATTCCTGAAAAGAAATAAAATGCCAGACGTCTACAAGCAGCAATTTGCCAGAAAAAGCAAAACAGCTGAGGAGGAGTAATCTGAGCCACATTATTTTCTCATTTTCTTCATTAATTTTAAATACCAAAACTTACAGCAAGGCAGACCCTTAAAAAAAAAAGGAAAAAAAAAAAAAAGTTTAACTCTTTCTTTTCTGTGTGAATAAAGCAACAGAGATTTTTCTAGTGAAGTCTCCCTTCGATCTGAGAGGATGGGACAAGGACACAGAGCAGAGCTGGCTGCTGAAGAAGACCATGACAAGGTGCTGAACTTGAAAGCTACACCCAGCTTAGATCCCATCAGGGATGGGGAGATTTGGAAAAGCCTCAAAATCCTTGGACAGTTCTGCTGTCCCCTCTTGGGGTGAGAAGGATGGCAAGGCCAGCTCTCCCTCCTGTCACATCTTCCTGAGCTCTGACACCACAGAGAGGAGTAACCTCCCCAAAATGGAATTATTCCCAAGCCAACCTGGGAGAAACTCTCCTGTTTGGTTTGAGATTGAACCTGTCCATGTGCTCACCATCCTCCTCCCCTTTTCACTCTCTCCCCTCTGCATGCAGCCTGAGGTTCAGCCCAGTTTGACCAGTAACAACCTAAATTATTTCAGTTATTTCTCATTCCTGGGACAGCTGGGCCTGAAGGAATCACCAAGACAGGGATGAAACAAAACGTGATCTGTTAGTGGAGACACCTTGGAGCAAAGCCAAGGAGCACCTGGAGCATAGTGGAACCTGTGACCCTGCTGTGACACTGAGTGACACCCACCAGGAGCTTTAAAAATACCTCAAAAGCACCAAACCCATTGGATGCACCAGGTCCTGCAGCCCCCAGAGGTCCAGGTCCCTCTCCAGCCAAAAACTCAACATCCAGACTTCCAAGTTTAGGGAAAACAATTCCTGAAGTTTTTATTGCCAAGAAGCTGCTCCACTGATGACTTGTAGAGGGATTTCTCTTCCCAGCTTTCATCCCCAGCTTGCACCTCCTTATCCTGCACTTCTTGTGGTGATGAAGACAAGACCCAAATGCCTCAGACAGCAAAAAGCTGCTGGTTTTCATCTTCCTGACATACACAGGCCAGGCCCCAAACTCTTTTCATCCAAATTCTCTTTCCCAAAAAAGAATATTTTATTCTTATAATGGCCCAGTGCTCAGAGTTTGGGTTTTTATTCCCAAAACCCAAGCTAGAGGTGCTCCAGGTCAGGGGGTTAGGAGAAACCTGGAAAACTCTGCAGCTTCCTTCCCTTCCAGCTGGTGGCAATGCTTTGCCTGAAGCCATGGCCACACGAGGCACTTTTGGAATAAAATTCAGACATCATCTCCCAGGTGAGAACCGAAGCTTTTGGAGTGCCTGTTTCCACGTAGTTTGATTTGGAAGTGGAGAGGACCTGGTGAGCAGCGAGGACCTGGTCCCGCACCCACAGCAGCACCTACTGCTGCCCGCCCTGGCTCTCAGCCCCAGTTTCACTTTTTCCCCGCTGACAAAGCAAAGGATGAGACAAAGCAGGAAAGAACGATTCCCATTCGGGATCTGTTTCCATAGAAACACCGAAATTAAGAGGGAGAGGAGCCTTTCAGCACCCCCCAGTGCCCCCAGTGCCAGCGCAGCAGCGAGCGCCGGAGCGCCCAGGCCTGCTCCCACCCCAGCTGGCAAAACACTCTGCCATGGGAATTCCATGGAATTCCTGCCCACACCGACCCTCCCAGGCAGAATTCCACTCTGCTGGGGCTGAATCAGGCAGCAAATGCTCCATGGGAGCATCTCCCAAGGGCATTCCTTGGCTGTGACGGGCACGAGCCGCCCTCACGCTCCTGAGCCGCCCTCACGCTGCTGGGATATATTTAACTGACAAGATGCACAAAAACCCAGCAAGGAGAGCACAGGAGTTATTTGGACAGGATTCACAGGTTTGCAGTATCCAGATGGAACACACAACTCCTCCAAGAACGTGAATATCATGGGGTTTTTTTTTTCCTTTTTTCTTTCTTTTTTTTTTTTTTTTGGAGCAAATTAATGTGGGCCACCAGCCAGGCTGTGTCAAGAGGAACGTTCACATAAGGGAAGCAGTCACAGCACGACCCTTTGTCCCAAAAGAAATCACTGTACTTCCCACTGCTGCTGGGTTTAGCACCAAGGAGGTTACCAAGCTCCTACCTGGCACCAAAATCCTGGGAAGTTGCTGGTCCTGCTGTCCTCCAGTGCTGGCTGGGAAGGAGGAATTTCATCTTCTGCTTTGGACGCCTGGAAACGAAAACATATGTGCCAAAAAAAAGGAAAAAAAAATAAAAAAACCAAACCAAACCCTGAAGCATTAATGAAAACTGGATGCTGCTTCTTGTTACTTTCTAAATTTGAGATATAACAGGAACACGGAAAAATGTGCAAAGGAATGTTCTTCCCCCTCCACTCAACGACAACAAGCTTTTCCCTGGTAGTTTGCAGCACCATCCCTGCTCCATAAAAACACAATAAAATCACTGGGAGAAACACTAGAAGAGATTGACAGAGTAAAACAAGAACAAAGTATAAACCCAGAAGCATCAAGAGTAAGCTCTTAAGTCTCTTCTTCCTAATCTCCCCAATGATCTCCTCCACTGCTCTGTTTTATTACCTCTCAGAAGGGTTTTAGCTTTAATATAGATTGGAATTACTGGGGAAAGGAAACATTTTAAACATTTAGGCATCCTAACTCTTTCAAGAGAGGTTTCTTAACCTTTAATCCTCCTTCCTCCACCCGCGGGCCACTCAATATGTGAGGCAAAAGGTCAGGAACGTGGATGAAGGCAATAATCTGAGTGCAGCCCACTTTTCTGTGACCCAGGCAATCAGCAGGCAGTGCCCAAACACACAGCACTGGCTTTTGTTGCTGCCGAGGGCTGCTGGGCTCAGTTTAAACACTGGCAAGAGTTCAAACCACTGCGACAGGCGTGGATGGGCAAGGAGAAGGGCTGGGAGGGCCAGAGAGGGGCACGGGCAGCAGAGGGGTCAGAAAGCCACCAGATGGTTTGGGTTGGGATCTTAAAGTCCATCTTGTGCCACTTAGTGCCATGGCAGGGACACTTCCCACTGTCCCAGGCTGCTCCAACCCGGATTTGGGCACTGCCAGGGATCCTGGGGCAGCCACAGCGCCTTTGGGCACCCCGTGCCAGAGCTGGGCAGGGTTGGCCAAGCAGCTCCTTGGCTGATCCAAGCAGATCTTTTCCCCCTTTTCCTCGCCCCTGGGGTGTTTTTGGGGTGATCAGTGCGTTATGATCATCTCTGCCCTACTGTGCACAGGCCTGGAGCTCCTTAGGAGCTACAGCTGCCACAGCCCAGCGAGGGACGTGTGGCCTTGGCTGTCACACTGCTCTGCATGAGGGGTCTCATCTGGCTTTTAGGATGGTTCCTGGCAGCTTGCAAATCAAACAGCAACAGCAAAATCAGCTCCAGATCCCCCCCGCGCGCCCCAGGGCTGAGCAGCTCCATGCGATCCTTCCTGCTGCCACCATCAATATTCACGAGGTGCCCCAGGGAGCCGTGCCTTCATTTCCTCTGCCCTGTCGCTGGCAGGGTGACAGCTCTGGAGCCAGGGACGCTTCCCCAACATCCTCGGCTCGTCTGGAGGGACGGCCATGCTCGCAGCAGGCAGTGATGTGCTACAAAAGAGAAGTCACGGCCCACAGCCGCCCTGCCTCGGTGACCTTTCCAAATCCGCTCGCTTCATCAGCTCTGCGGGGCTCCTGCTAACGAGAAATGCCAATTTTTCCACAAGTTCATTCACTTCCTAAAGGCTCCTAGAGGAACAGGGTAATAGCTGCAGCCACTTGTGTACCCAGGGCCTAAACTGGGTCCCAGGGGTGAGCTGAAGGCAGCTTCTGCCTGGTGAAAAACGTGAGCACGACAGAAAAAGAAAAGTTTTAAAAGGGATTCAGCCCTTCTGCTGCTCTTCCACAGCAAACTGATTCACTCAGCTAAACATTCAGCCCCGAGGCTTTCTCCCCTCAAACCGATTCACTCCGAAAGTTGTTTTATTCAGGGCAGAAAGGAAAGGCAAAGACAGGAGGCTCCTTTTTCCTTTCTCTTCAGTCTTGGCTGGGAGCAGCAGAGCTGGGGTTGCTCCCAGGGGATGCTGAGTTTCGGGGTGATGAAATGATGCTCTCAGCATCACCTCAGGGCTCTCCTTGGTCCCTGTGTGGAGAAACCTCCCCTGAGCTCCCAGCTTCAACTCTGGAGCACTGGAGGGAGATGAATAAAGATGTGGATTTGAATATTCAAGTAAGCAGAGATGTGTTGATGCTGCCTTTTGTTAGACACACCAGACACTGATTTGTACCTTCTGTCAAAGCTGAAGATTTGGGAGACAGCACAAAATGTTGGGTCTGCTGTGTGGAGTTGGAAAAAAAAAACAAACTACAAATTCAAGAAAATTATGTGCACATTGCTGCATCTCTGGGTTTTTCTATGAGTTGGAAGGAAATATTAATTAGCTCCAGCGAAATGATCCTGGGGCTGTCAAAGTTGTGCATCAGTCTGGGAGGTAAGTGGAATTTAAAATTAAAAAAAAAATTCATCAGGGAATCAAAAATGGACCAGGAACAATCCCATTTCTTCTGATCAGTATTTATTTATTCCAGAGGAAAATACTGATTTATCCCACAGATTAACCCCTCTGATTTTCCTTTTTTCGGTCGTTTGGAAGCTCCTGACAACTCAAAATGCAAACAACATGCCCCAAACAAGATTTTGGCTGCCCTTTGCAGGCTGAAACCCGACGTGCAGGATGGGAACCCACAGATTTCATGGCTCCACCACACAGGCAGAGAATTTCGGCAAACTTTCCTCTCCCTTTGATCATCTCACAGGTCTCATCTGTTCCTATCAGAATTTCGAAGAGGAATGTCTGATGTTTCCTTCTGAAGTCGATGTGAGAAAGTGAAGAGCCTTTCTTTTAAGGTACCTTTAGAAAGGAGGAGGTTGACACATGAAAAATGGAGTTTTCACTCATTTGTTTGAGTAATTCCAACACACATACACACACAAAAAAAAAAAAAAAGGATTTGTCAGCGACAAGTCAGGAGTTTGTTTATTATTCCTGAACTGGTAAAAAGAGAATATTAAACCCACCAGGAACATGTTCTGGAAATTCCACTGTTCCTTACTCTTCCTGAAGGAGAAAGAAGTGTTGTGCCATGGAATGAGGAAAACCAACGAAAAAGCAAATTGAGAACAAGAGTTTGGTGACAGAATTAGGTAACAGCACCTAACCAGGTTTGTCAGCAGAAGGGTTTTGTTCTCCACAGTAAAAATGCTCCCAAGTTAAGAGGTTTAATTTCAAATATCTGACAGAGCAAAATGCAGCAATTTGAATAATTATTTACCTCATGACTCCAGCCTTTCTACAGCAATAATTTTACCCTCAAGTATCAAATCAATGCTGGAAAGCTCAGATAGGGAGTTCACACCTGGATTTTGCCTCCCTCAGTGACTCAGAGGGGGAAATATCTGGGAATTCCTAATATGTAAGATCTGCCAATGGAAATTTTTATCCCAGATTTCACTAAAGGCATTGGAAAGTGTTCCATAAACTTTACTGAGCTCTGGATGTGGGTAAGGAGAATCCTGATTAGGTTTTGCAAGAAGATTTCCTGGACTGTGTCCTGAAATTCTGGGGATTCTGACCTCCCTTTTCACAGAGCTGAGTTCAGATTTGCTCCTAAAACACAGGAGAAAAGAGGAATATTCAGGGATTGTCAGCATCCCTGCCATGGCATGGCAACATGCTGCACGCTGACCGATTCCCTCACATTTCCAGCCAGGAGGTTTGGTTAAACCCCATAAATTTGGACAGAAAGGGCCTCCAAGTGTCCTGCCTCACACGTCAAGAGAGACATTTTATCCCAACATCCATCAGCCACCCCAGCTCCTCCGAGTGGGAAGTTCTGTGATTTCTGGTCTCACGTTCTGCCAGATGCTGGGCTCTTTCATTCCCTGCCAGACAGGAACAGCCCCATAACTCACAGGCAGCCCACAGTGCCATAAACCTTTTTGTGAGACATGCTTCCCATCCGTGAGGGTTAAAAAATATGACCCCCATCTATTAAAAAAAAAAACAAAAACAAGACAAAACCAAAATAATAAATGAGGAATCTGGTGGAATAAGTAGCCCATTAGGCATGGCACACTGGGTTTAAGCAGGAATTCTGCCTCCTCAGATTTTCTAACACTTCCCAGATGGATAAAGATTGACCAAAAATAGAAGCAGGCTATATTAAAAAAAAAAAAAAAAATAGAAAAGCTGATTTTGATCCAGTTCTGTTGGGAACTTTTCTCCTTACCTGGCACCCAGAGCCTGGAATGCCACATTCCAGAGCAGCTGGAGGGCTCAGGACCACCAGGACCTGGAGCATTCCAGGTCCAAAGATTCTTTGTCACCAGCAGATCCCAAAAAAAGAGCTCCACATCCTCCTGCTCCTCCTGGATCTCTCCGTCCAAGAGCTGAGACCTCAGGAAAATGCAGTCCTGATACAAACCAGTTCTTTTCCAAATTCAGCTTCAGTGTGGACCAAATTCAGCTCACATTAAACCTAATCCAGACGATTTCTGCCTTCCAGCTTTGGTGACAGCCTCAGCACTGAATTATTGACACCTAAATTCCATAAATTCCCAGATTTGCCACCAAATTCAGCTCACATTAAACCTAATCCATATGATTTCTGGCCTCCAACTTTGGTGACAGCCTCGGCACTGAATTATTGACACCTAAATTCCATAAATTTGGAGTGGGATCAGTGGTAAATATTAAATATCTCCCAAAACACCCAACCTGAAACCATTCCCTGTTCCCCACAGGCCTCGTTGGATGTGGCAGTATCCCTGAGGTGCTGCTGGAAGGGGCCTGGAGAAAAAGGAGTTGGGAATCTCCTCACTCACCCCACGTCAGCGGGGAGGAGCAGCTCATGCTTCCCAGGAAAAAATATTCCTCTTTAATCCCTACCAAGCAAATTCTAAAGCTTTTAAAGCTCAATTTCTCTGCTTTGAACCAAACTGAGGTGAATTAATGCCTCAACCTCAGATCCATCTGGTTAATCCTGCATCAGGGCTCCTGTTGGAAGGATGTCCCTGGAAATGGCACATCCCAGTTTAGGAAGGTTGGTAAAATTCTCTTTTTGGTGAAAAAATGGGAGATTACAGATGCAGGGAGAGCTGTGCTGGTAAAGAATCCCCAGTAAATTCACCGTACAGCAGAGTCAGAGCCAAGCAGTTTGCTGGGAAAAGGCCTTTTCCTGCCTTGTCCTTTGGGGTGGATATTCCAGCAGGCAGGGACACGCAGGAGATAAAGGAGGAAATCCCTTTCAGGTTCACAGCAATCCATCCAGAGGGGCATGTCTTCCCAAAAAGTAAACAAATCGTAGAAAAACTTATCTGGTGTAATTGCACCGCTCCCCTAAAAGCCTCTTTTCCCAGTGGTAGCCAGCAAATCTCTGGAAATGCCAGAAGAAAGGGATTGCTCATATAAACACATCCATTTCCAGGGGAAGTTTACTCTTCCTATAGCCAGAGGATGTTTATTTTGGGGGAAAAGAGCATGTTAAAACCTTTCCTCCCTTCTCCTCCATCCCTGGCACTCGGGAGCAGACATTCCTCATTCCCGAGGTTTAGCAGGTCAAGGGAAGGGGGAGCCCCAGTGAAAACGTGAGGAAAAATAAATACAGGGAATAAAATGGATAAACAAAACAGCCGAGCTGGAGTTTGGAGGCTAAAAATTCCCTGGTTGGGGCAGAGAAAAAAGAATGGCTGAGAACTGTCAGCTCTGTGGGGTGATCCTAAATATCCCCTGGACCACGGGCAGAGGTGCCACTCCCTCTGGTGCCCTTTGGGAGCGCAGGAAATGGGGCTGGAATGCCGGGGAAGCCGGGAATTCCCCGTCCCTGATGTTCTTGGAGCAGGTTTTAGAGATGCAAAATCAATGGCAACGATTTGAACTCGGGTTTTGCACAGTCCTAATGAAGTTTAATGGGTGCCATTAGGAAAATTGGGAGCACCAGCACAATCCATCATGGCACAGAGAAATGGACAATGGGAATAAAAGAATATCTGGGGGGGTTTTAGTACTGTTTAACCAGCACCTCCTGTATCCAAAGGGAAAATCACCAGGGAAAATTCCTGAAATTCAAGTTATTGTTTCATGTCCCTGCTTGCTGTACTGTGGTAACTTTTCCTTCTTTCACACTTTGCAGCTGCAGCTAGCTCCAAGTTTTCTGTTCTTTCTGTTTCTGAGGCCAGCTTTCCCAGCTTTCCAAAAATCTTCTTGCCTTTACTATTTCCCACAGTTCCCAGGGTGGAATTGGGAATAAAACCAGCTAAGGATGAAACCCTGGTTTGGGGTTTCCAGTCCAGTTCCAGGCCCTCATCCCAGAGTTTTGAAGACTCCAAGGATGGAGCTTGCACAGCTTCTCTGGGTTCCTGGAGGAGCAGAGAGGAAACAGCTGAAAATTCACTTTCTGCTTGTCTTGGGCACCAAAGCAGCTTCTCAGGGGCACCTCTGGCTCCTCCGCTTCCAGAGCAGGGAATCCAGGGAAGGAGAATCCCAGATGAGGTCTGGAGCTCAGTTTTCAAGCAGGGTGTGCTGGTGACTGGGAAAGTTCCAAAATTCCTGAGGCTCTTCCCGGTGCTGCAGCCTGGTCAAGGTGCCAAGAGGAAATCACTGTCCCAAAGAGAGGGAGAAAAATCCTGGAATCATGGAATGGTTTGGGTTGGAAAGGAGCTTAAAGCTCACCCAAATCCATCCCTGCCATGACAGGGACACCTCCCACTGTCCCAGGCTGCTCCAGCCTGGCCTTGGGCACTGCCAGGGATCCAGGGGCAGCCACAGCTGCTCTGGGAATTCCAGCCCAGCCAGGAATTCCCAGTTCCCAACCTCCCACCCATCCCTGCCCTCTGGCAGTGGGAGCCATTCCCTGGCTCCTGTCCCTCCATCCCTTGTCCCCAGCCCCTCTCCAGCTCTCCTGGAGCCCTTCAGGCCCTGCCAGGGGCTCTGAGCTCTGCCTGGATCCTTCCCTTCTCCAGGGGAACATTCCCAGGGCTCTGAGCTCTGCCTGGATCCTTCCCTTCTCCAGGGGAACATTCCCAGCTCTCCCAGCCTTTCCCTCTGATCATCCATGGTCTCCTCTGCACTCTCCAGCAGCTCCAGGTCCTTTCCATGCTGGAGATCCCTAAGGAATAAAAATCATCTCAGTAACAACAGCAAAACCTGGGCATGAATTTCAGCTCCCAGCTCCAGGTTTGGACACCGAGGAGTTTCCCGGAACAGAAGCCACGTGGATTTTTCCAAAAAGGCTTTGGAAGGAGGAATTTGGAATCCTGTCGTGTGCATTTCTTCCTCTCCCTCAAACTGAGAGCAGCAATCTCCGAGGGAAGAATTCAATCAAAGCCAGCTGCTAATTACTTTCCTGACACCAGGGGAGAAGGATGTTAGCATCCAAAAGATCAGGAAGATTTTTTTTCCTTATTAATATTTGATAAATCTGTAATTGGATCGTTTGATTTCGCCGTCTCCTTTGAATAGGAACTTTATTGAAATGAATCTTTATGAATTCAGGCTACAAACGTGAGGGGCTGATAATTCATGGATTGATTGGAGTAGCTGGAAGTGGCAGCCTTGGAGAGGAGATAAATTGGGATTGCCTAAGGACAAGTCAATACAGGCTGGATTTAATCCACAGTGCTTCCTATTAGAGGACATAAATTACATTTTGTAAAGAGTTAAAGTTGAATTTCTCTGATTTCTCATATTTTCTTTTTTTTGCTGAAGTTCAGCAATTCCGCATGAATGTTTAATGCAAAAGCAAATGAGAATTAAGTGTGCTAACATTGAATTAATAAAAGAGTTGAGTGGCATCCAATAGTGAGCGAATGCGCTCATGAAAAAAAAATCCAAAAATCAAAAATTGCAACATTATAGCTACTTAATACATCACATTGTTTAGGAATGGATAGCACAATTTCCTCTTGATCCTGATAAAATAAAGCCAAGACTTTATTAAATGCAGTAAGGACATTGTAAGGCTGAGTGTTATTACCCTGGCCACAAACCCAATGTCCTGCTCTGATTTTGAACTACGCAAACCTCTGGCACTGCTTTATGTTAATAAATTCCTGCTAATAAACCAGTGACAAAGCAAAATAAATGTCCAGAAACCTCTGGTTTAGAAGGAAAAGAAATCCAAGGCCTTATGCAAAACCACTGAGGGATGGGAACGCCCAAACTTTTATTTGGGAGAGATTAAAATTCCTGCTTGGAACAGACAGTGAAGAAATGGCAAAAAAAAAAAAAAAGAGAGAGAGAGAAAGGAAACTGCAATCCTTGGGGCTGTGACCATTCCTTGGGGAAACCTATCCAGAACTTTTCCATTAAAAAACCCCAAAACCAACAGAGAGGGAAGGCACTAGAGCAGGTTTTAAATATCTTTATTACTATTCTGTAGAAGTTATTTGAGGTATTGCCCTCGAAGACACAGTTTTGTGGTAGAACAGCCACTGATGCTCCCCATTCTCAGCGAACCCCCGGCTTTGCGCTTTTCCATTGCGGAAACATCCTCCCCTCTTTTTAATTCCTTCAAATAAAACCCCTTTTTCCCTTTTTCGTCCCCATTTCCCACTTTTTTGGGGATGCCCAGAACGCTGAGGGCGATGAGGGGCGGCTGCCGCTCCGTCAGCGCCCCCTGCTGGCGGCGAGGGAGCAGCGCCGCCGCCCGGCCGCCCTTCTCCGCCCCGCACACGGGGCAGCACCGGCTTGGGAGCCCCAAGGGGACAGCGCGGCCCCGCCACGCCCGATCCCGGCCCCGCCGCTCCCACGGAAGCCTCCCCGGCCCCGCCGCTCCCACGGGAACCTCCCCGGCCCCGCCGGCCCCGCCGCCATCGCCGCCTTCCCCTCACGGCCTCCACCTCCCACTCCCGCGGCCCTGAGCAACCGAACGCCGAGCGGCGGATTCCGCGCGGTTCCGCGCCGCTCGCATCGAGGTGTCGGCGGATCGGCTGGCTCGGCCTGGGGGCGCGCGGCGAGGGCGCGGCGGGGGCGGGTGGGCGCCGCCATTTTGCAGGAAGGGGTGAGGGGGGCCGGGGGCTCAGTTTTATTTTCCTTTTTATTTTCCTTTTTTCCCTCTTCTTTCTCCCTTTTCCCGCTTCTTTTTCGCGTTTCCATCTCCCATTTCCAGTTTGCTTCTCCTTTGCTGCCGCTGTCTGTCCGCGGCGGCGCCGCTGCTGGGAGGCGGGGAGGCCGTGCGGGCTGTGAGGGGGCTCCGTGGCCGGGGAGTTCAGCGCCTTCTTTTAATTCTTTTTTCCCTTTCCTTCATTTTCCTCGCCTTTTTCCTGTTGTTTCCTTTCTTCCCTTCTCTTTTTCCAGGCGTGTCCGGACCTGCCAGCGAGGGGAGAGCAGCGTCATGGCCAATGTGAGTGACCGCGGATATCCCAGGAACGGCGGCGTTCAGGATTAAATGGAATTACAGACAGGTTTGGGTGGGGGAAAAAAAAAACCAAACTTAAAAATAATTTAATTCTCACTCCGTGCCGTGGGCAGGGACATCTTCCAGCGTTTTTGCAACTTAGAGGACCTCACCCCCTCCCAGGGAGGAATTTCTCCCTAAAATCCCAGTCCATTTCCAGTGGGAATATCCCAGACGAACAGTGGAATTCAGGATTAAATCCATTTTTTCTCTGCTTTTTCCATCATCCTGCGCTCAGCCACTGAGGGATTCCGCTGGTGGCACTCAGCTGATTTCAGGCTGGAGCATAAAACTCCTTTTATTGATAGTTTTTATTGCTCTCGCCGCGGGGACATGAATAATTCATGAATTATTTAACGCCAGGTGTGTCAATATTTGCATGAGGGAGCTGTAATTAGCGACATCTTTGTGTTAACCGAGGCTGAGCATAAGGAAAAATTCTCTTTTTTGCTAATTACATGTTGGCTGTGATTGTTTACATCTGTTTATAACGTCCTCATCATGCAAAAATTAATTTCAACAGCGATTTGACACGATTAAAAAAAAATGATTTGAGAGTGGAATCTGGTTTTTGTTGGGTTACAGGAACATTTTAAAGCTGTTTTAGAAGGAGACAGCTCCAGGCTCGAGCTGTAAATAATTGATTTAAGTCATAAATTAAATGTGTCTTGAAGCATTTGAGTTTTTTATAATTTGGTAGAAATTATTTTATATTTACACAGAAGTGCTGGATGAGAAACTGCCTTAGGTCCTGATGATTTAAATTTTTTAATTTTTAAAAATTTTTCTATTTAACATCCAAATAGCAGCATTTATTCTCTTCTTTTTAAAAGTAAATTACTTTTGGAAATTCCTTTTTTTGTTGTAAAATTGCATCATTTTTTATAGAATCAGCGCTGGAGGAAAATCCTTTTATGTTATTTTCTCAAAAAGAATTGCTATTCCTCACCTGAAAAATTGAATTTTCCAAAAAAAACCACCCACACTGTGGCAGGTGGGATTTGTATTTTCCAGGAAACAACCACGGAGATAATCCCTAGCCATAATTTAATTTAAATTTTGGGGTTTCAGTGGTGCTGTTTTAAATTTTCAGGGCTTTAATTAACACTAAACCCACTTGTTTTTCAAGTTTTTTTCTTTTCTTGGAACAGCAAAATATAAAAATAACAATAAAACACTTCAACAGCTTGATGTTACAGCTGGTCATAATTCAAATTTTAACATAATTCTTGAAGGAGGATTTTTTTTTTGGTGACTCAGAGAGTTGTGTTTCGATGATTAATTTGATTTTTATGATTAAATTATTATTTTATGGGATTGTTAATTTATTAATTAAAATTTTTTTTTTCTCTCTCCAGGTGCTCTGTAACAGAGCAAGATTGGTCACCTACCTCCCAGGCTTTTATTCCTTGCTCAGAAGAGTTGGGAATGCCAAAGCTTTTTCCACTGCAGGATCCTCTGGCTCGGATGAGCCTCACGTGGCTGCTGCACCTCCTGATTTATGTAAGGAAAAGCACATTTAGGGGGAAAAAATTAAATTTAGGGGGAAAAATTAAGTTTAGGGGAATAAAAGCAAATTTGGGGGGGGAAGAAAATTTAGGGAAAAAAAAAGGAAATTTAGGGGGGAAAATGGAAATTTAAGGGAAAAAATGGAAATTTAAGGGAAAAAAGCAAATTTAGGGGAAAAAATGCTAATTTAAGGAAAAAATGCAAATTTAGGGGAAAAAAGCAAATTTAGGGATAAAAGAACAAATTTAAGGAGAAAAAAGCAAATTCGGGTGGAAAAAAGCAAATTTTGGAAAAAAAGCAAATTCTGGGAAAAAAATGCAAATTTCAGGGATAAAGCAGATTTGAGGGAAAAAAAAAGCAAAATTGAGGGAAAAAAGAGCAAATTTAAGGGAGAAAAAGCAAATTTAGGGAAAAAAAGAGCAAATTGAGGGGAAAAAAGAGCAAATTGAGGGGGAAAAAATGCAAATTTAGGGATCCCCTGCCCATTTCTGTCACCCCCTGCCTGTTTCTGGCATTTCCTGACTGCTATTTGGGATTCCCTGACTGGCATTGGCGTTTCCTGACTGTTTTTCGGGTTTCCTGAATGGTTTTTTTGTGTTTCCCTGCCTCTTTCTGGCATCCCCTGCCCGTTTCTGGCATTTCCTGACTGCTATTTGGGGTTTCCTGACCTGCTTTTGGGATTCCATGACCTGCTTTTGGGATTCCATGACCTGCTTTGGGATTCCCTGACTGCTTTTTGGGATTCCCTCCTTGTTTTTTGGGATTCCCTCCTTGTTTTTTGGCATTTCCTCCTTCTTTTTGTGATTTCCTGCTTGTTTTCTGTCATCCCCTGCCCATTTTTTGTCATTCCCCGCCCATTTTTGGCGTTTCCTGCCTGGCTTTGGGATTTCCTGACTGGTTTTTGGGGTTCCCTGACCTGCTTTTGGGATTCCCTGACCACTTTTTGGGATTCCCTGCCTGCTTTTGGATTCCCTCCTTGTTTTTTAGGATTCCCTCCTTGTTTTTTGTCATTCCCTGCCCATTTTTGGCGTTTCCTGCCTGGCTTTGGGATTTCCTGACTGGTTTTTGGGGTTTCCTGACTCTTTTTTGGGATTTCCCGACCGGCATTGGCATTTCCTGACTGTTTTGGGGATTTCCTGACTGTTTTTTTGTGTTTCCCTGCCTCTCTTTGAGATTCCCTGCCCGCTTCCGACATTCCCTGCCCATCTTTTAGCGTTTCCTTCTTGTCTTTCCTCACGCGCTGCCCCGTCGGGCTGCCGTGCGGCTGCAGCTCCCCGCACGGTGTGGCCGGACGAGCTGATGGGGCCCTTTGGGCCGCAGGACCAGCGGTTCCAGCTGCCTGGGCACATGGGCTTCAGCTGCCACCTGCAGGGCACCGTGCCCACCCCCAGCCCCCCCAGCCTGCCCGACCTCCTGGCAGAGCCCTCGCCCGCCGAGCGGCACCACTTGGTCATGGCACAGTGCATCAGCGAGCTCCAGGTGAGAGCCTCCCCAGAAACACCTACTACTGCCCTGGATCTGAAGCATTGCAGGCGGTTTTGCAAACAGAATTTTAGGAGGGATTTAATGGAAGGATTTCAGGTTTCAAACGTGCTGTTGGGCGAGTCTCACCAACTTTTACCCGGTAAAAAATGAAATTTCCGTCGGTGTTTTATTTCGTGGGTCTGGATTTGTAAAGTTTGGGCAATGT
>QUSF01000012.1:19420588-19430770 GCA_003676055.1 Chloebia gouldiae | reverse complement strand
TTCAAACCAGAAAGTGTTCAAACATTGATCACTCTCTGAAAAAGCTGCAAAGTCTGGCTCAAATCTGGAATTAATTGCTTATTATTTACCTACATGGCATCCCAGAGATGCCCAGATTTTCCTCATAGGTTTACTAAGGTATAAATATCAATTTTAAAAATTCCTTGGGTTTTGTATGAAAAATGCTGTGGAATTGAGCACCGAGTCAGGTTCAGGGACACAACTCCTCAGACCACTGTGTCCCAAAATTCAGATAGAGGCTGGAGGATGGAGGACTTGAAAAAATTACTGGAATTAGGTGAGAAGAGCAGGGAATGAATCAAAAGTTTTGGAAAAAGCTTTTAGAGGATAAGGAACAGATCTCTGTGAGGGCAGGGAAGGATCCCTGTCCTTGCCCTGCTGGGGTGGTTCTGGACCAGGAACTGCTAAGGCAGGAGATTTAAAAGCCAGATCTGGGTGTCAGGACTGAGTCAGGGCTGGGCGTGGAGGGCCCGAGCTCAGTGCTGAGCAGGCACTGGGATGGAGAGGGCAGGAACTGGGAATTCCATGTGGGAAAGAAGGAACAGCAGCCCCAGAGACAGGGCATTGTTTGGGCCAAGAATTCCAGAATCCAGACACGTTTGGGTTGGAAGAGACCCTAAAGCTCATCCCACTCCACCCCTGCCATGGGCAGGGACACCTCCCACTGTCCCAGGCTGCTCCAGCCTGAATTCCTCCCTAAAATCCAATTTAATCTCCCCTCTTTCAGTTAAAGGAAGAATCTCCCTGGATTTTATCAGGTGGCAGCTGTGGAAGTGGCTGAGGCACAGCAAATCTTCAGTGGTTCACCACAGAGGGCGGTGGCAGCCGACCTCGTCCCAAAAATAGATGGGCAGGGAAAGAAATCTCCTTTCAGGGATTAGAAGAGTGGAACAGACCCTGAGCATTGCTGACAGAGGGTGGACACCCTCCTGACTCAGCTCAAATCATCCATCAGACCCCAAATCCTCACCTGACGCACGGGATTTAGTAACACACCCTCATTATTTCCATATTTATCCCCAGGAATAAACCAGAACAATCTGTCTGCTGCTCTCAGAGCCTCTGAATCATCCCCACAAATCAATCAGAACAAAACAAGGAGCTTGAGTGAGAAGGAGCAGTGAGACAGCACCAGGAAGAGGAAAAGTTTGACAGAAATCAAGAAATCCCAACCCAGAATCAGGATTAAAAGGGCTGCAGATCTCGGGAAATCCTACAGAATCCTCGTGGTCCTGCAGGGAGATTAGCAGGTCAAAATGTCTCATTGAGAAGGGGTTTAAATAAATCAATTTATCCCATCAGGATCCACAGGAGTGAACCCTTCCCTGCCTGCGTGTGCACCACAGGGAGATCTCAAACCTTTGTGGGAAACCCCATTGTGAAAAGAACTCGTAAAATCAGTAGTGAAATAAATTGTGAATCCTTTTAAGACTCCCATACAGAGGTGGGGATTAAAAGGAGTAATTGATGTCAAGCCTTAAAAAACAAAAAGCTGGGTGATTCTTTGGGAAAGACATTTCTCTCTTCTCCCGAGGAGCAGCCACGTGCTGAGCCTGAGTCTGCTGATTTTGAGGTGTTTGGGGCAGAATTTACCAGAACAGCCCAGGAAGTGTTGGAATCCAGGCTGCTGAGAATTTGAGATTTCTGTGCTGCCAGGAGAACGCTGCACTGACCTGAGGCCCTGGAGAAGGTTCCAAAATGGAACAGCAGAACTGGGATTGTGGGTGTGGAGTTTGGATAGAAATGTGAGATATCACAGGGTGGGAAATCAGAGTTTGAGGGTTGAGAATACAGGAATATCTATAAAGCAAAGTGGAGGTTTTAGGGTGGAAGATGATCCTCCTTCTCCTTCTTCTCTCTCTTCTCCTTCTCCTTCTCCTTCTCCTTCTCCTTCTCCTTCTCCTTCTCCTTCTCCTTCTCCTTCTCCTTCTCCTTCTCCTTCTCCTTCTCCTTCTCCTTCTCCTTCTCCTTCCCCTCCATGGGTTTGGGTGGTTTTGTGCAATTGGATAAAAAAGTCCCCATTGAGGGCACGAGTGGTTGGTTATTGGGTTAAAAGTGAAAATAATTCAGGTGTCATTTTTTAATTGGACAGTTTATCCTTAAAAGGCCTTGTACAGAGAGATAAACTTCCATTTTTAGTTTGTTGAAGTGCTGCAGAACTCAGGGTTTGTGAGACTGTAACATAAATAAAAACTAATAAACATCTGAGTCCCAGCGAGAAATCCCATCTCACACATTTAATCCTGACCTTGGAAGGAAAGAAACAAAGAATCCACAAGTAACTGATGGGGTGTCTCAAGCCAAGCCAAACTGGGAAATCCTCGAGCATCAAAATCCAGTTATTTACAGCAGTTATGAACTCATCCATTCAAAATATCACATGAAAGAATTAGTGCTCAGAGGGGGCAGCTCCAGCTCTGCTGAGAACAAATCCTGGCGTTGTCCTGCTGCTGAGGGACCTTCGGGATGGGCTTGGAGGGCTGTGGCTCTGCCTTTGGGCACTCGGCAAAAATCGATTTTCATTTTCACACCTCTCCAGACGCTGCCTGGTTGGCCAGGAATGAGCCCCAGAGTGTGTCCCGGGATCTGCAGCTCAGCCCTCGGCCCCCGGGCCAGCTTTCAATGGCTTTTATTCATTCCTAGCTCGGGGTGCTCCATGAATGCTCAGCTCATGGCTCAGGGAGATGAAAGCTGATTTTTTTTAGCACAATCGGCTGCTGGAAATGATTCCTCAAATTCCCCATAAACACTGGGGAAAGAGCTAAACTGGGACTGGGATAATTTCATTCTCTGCTCACTGGACCTAGTTGAGTCTAGCACAAAGCTGGGCTTTATCTGTGCCTCAGATCAGTAATTCTGCTGCTGAGCATAATTTATAATCACTATTTATAGGTCTCCAAACAAAACATGTCTGACTAAATGAAATTTTAATGTATCCTCATTTTAAAAAGTCTTCTACCACTTTTAATCCCATTTAAACCTTTGCTGAAGCAAAGAGCACTCGGCATTTGGTGTTTCTGGAAAAACAGTTTGGTTATTGCAGGTAATCCCTGAAGAGGATTAATTTTTTATAAACCTTTGGATTTAGACCAAGGTTTTGGAGCACAAAGCACCTTTGGGCTGGTCGAATTGGGGCTGGGTGTTGGAGCAGCCCTGAGGAGAAGGATTTGGTGGATAAGAGGGTGGATATGACCCAGCCCTATGTGCTAATGGAATCCCAGAAATCCCAGAGCGGTATCCCGAGATTTTCCAAATTATGACCCTCCAGGTGTTCCCTAATTCCTCCAAACCTCAGGAACTGAGGCGTGCTGACCCAGGGAGCATCACCAAGACTCAGCAATGACACAAGAAAGAGCCCAAAATCTGCATCAAAATATTAAAATTTACATCTGAGAAACACCATCAAAATATTAAAATTTACACCCAAGAAACGCCATCAAAATATTAAAATTTACATCCAAGAAACACCATCAAAATACTAAAATTTCAGTCCAAGAAACGCCATCAAAATATTAAAATTTACATCCAAGAAACGCCGTCAAAATATTAAAATTTCAGTCCAAGAAATGCCATCAAAATATTAAAATTTACATCCAAGAAACGCCGTCAAAATATTAAAATTTCAGTCCAAGAAATGCCATCAAAATATTAAAATTTACATCCAAGGAACGCCGTCAAAATATTGAGTTTGGACACTTCGAGCTCAAAATTCACCACCAAAATTCCACCAAATGAAGTTTTTTGGGAGAAGATTCCATGACAACACGGGATGGAGATGAATCCCAAGCTTTAGGAGTTTTACAGGGAAATTGCAAACTTGGGGTTGAGGTTCCTGCATGCCCAAACGCTCCTGGGTTTCACCTGGAATTAGTGACATAATTAACAACATTTAATAACCTCCAACAGATACTCACAGCCAGAAGGAGCAGTTTAAAGACTGAATTTTCCAGTCCTGCAGAAGGAATTAAAAGGAAAAATCCGTGGTGTTGCTGTCTCCAGCATCGCTGATTGCTTTCCCAGTGGTAAAACTGGAAACATGTTATTAAATCCCAGCATTTTAGGAAGAACGGGATAAACTGGGAATTCTTGTCTCCCTCATTTTGCTTCCAGGCTTAAGAATCATTTGGACAGAGGAAAAAAATTGAATAATTATGAATTGTAATTCTATCCAGTTTAAAAGCCCAACCAGCAAAGCACCTCAAAAATAAAAGGAATTCAGCACATCCCTTAATTTTCCATGGGAATTCCCAAATACAATTCCTCTTGGATATCCCTGTGAGAGAAATTGGATGATAGAACAAAATTTAACACATCTCGAGTTCAATTAAAAAACAAATAAAAAAAAGAATAACTGAAATAAACAGGGAAATATTCCAGGGAAGAGTGAGGTAAGAAAGATGGGCAGGTGAAGGAAAGTTGGAGGAGAAAAATCAGAATATTTCAAGGGCACAGGGGCAACATAACAAGGAGAAACAATTCCAGGTTCCCCAGAGAAGGTGTGGGAAACGCGGAAATGTTCAAGGATGGGGTTGGAGGCTTTGAGGTGTGTGGTCTGTTTGAACAACACCCCACAATTTCTAAACTCCACTGTTAACGTGCCCAAGGAGAGCAAGATTTCAGCCAACAACTCACAGGGCGTTTTTCCTGCTCTGCCAGCCGTTCCTGGGCCAGGAACAAAATTCCAGAGGCGGGGACGGAGCGTAGAAACTCCGGCTGTGAGACTTTTGCTGGATGGAAAATGCTCCACAGAAGGAGCACTCCTGGATCAGCAGCACCTGGAAAAAGCATGGAATGAAGAATAAATAAATAAATAAATAAATAAATAAATAAATAAATAAATAAATAAATATATATATATAAGTAATGGTGTAAAAAGGTGTTATTGTTTTCCCCCCAATCTTTTTTTTGGCTAAAGAAGGGAGACAAATGACAGGAATGAAAGAGACCCTGTTTGTCTCTGCTTATCTGCCAGGACTTTAATTCCTAGAGTGGAAACTAAGAAGGAGCTTAAGAAGAGGTGGGGTTGGAGGTTTTGTGGAATTTCTGATGGAAAATTGGGAATGAAGTCGATGGCTCTGTATTCCAGCCACTCTTCCTCTCGGATTGACAGAAAAAATGTAAACACCAGAGAGCTCCTAAGGGGCTTTGGACAACTTAGGAGGATTTCGTGCTGTTTTTCCTTTTTCCACCTGGAATTGAAGTTCTCCAGCAATAAAATTCAATTAGCACCAACCACAGCCGTGGATGTTCCAGCCCTGGCAGTGCCCAAGGCCAGGCTGGATGGGGTTTGGAGCACCCTGGGATAGTGGAAGGTGTTCCTGCCCATGCAGGGGTGGAAAGGATCAGCTTTAACTTCCCTTCCACCCAAAACCACTCTGGGGTTCTGTGAAAATAAAATCAAATAAACAAAAGAAAGGGGAAAATCCACTGGGAAATCCTTTGCACCTCTTTAGAGTCAAGATGGGAATGGGCCAAACTGACATCTGTGTTCTCCCTGCATTCCCAAAACACATAAAAAACTTCCCTTGCTGATGATGTCAGCTGGCTTCGAAAGCCCACAGCAGATTTATTATTTCCTTTGGAAAAAAAAAATGCACTTTGTTCTTCCCACAAGATCATTCCCATCAGCTCCAGCATGCCAAAAGAAGCTGCTTTGGGAAGAAGCCAAGAAGATGGAGACAGCGTGGGGGACCCTCAGTACAGACTATTTTGGGCTAGGGAGAAAATCCTGGTGCAATTTTGGATCCCATCTTTGTTTCCTTCATTTTTCCTTTAAGCTGCTCCCAAGCTGGCTGAAAAGGAATCTTTGTGAGAGCAGATGAGATAAACTTTGGGAATTTGGATGTGAAGATGGCCTGGAAAGATTTGATGCCATTATTTCACTCTTGTGGTGAGCGCTGACTGTGACAGAGCTCTGAAAGCCCAGCTGTGCTTCCTTCCTGCTCTTCCAGCACCTTTTTGGGAATAAAATCCATTGGTCCAGCATATTATTGAATACTTTTTATATATTTAATGTAATACATTTACATTATATATACTTATGTATCTGATTCTATAAAATATATTTAATGTCTCTGATTTTCACTTAGGAAATTGCTTAAACAGCCAGCAGTGGGTCTTGCTTCCCTGGAATGAAAAATGCTATTTTCCCCACAAAAAAAAATCCTTTTCCTCCACAAATGTGGAGCCCTGATTTCTCCCTTTCATGAGCAGAGAGTTCCTGGGATACAAATTCAATGAGTGGTGGAGTCTCACCCCTGCAGGGATTTCAAAGCCAAGTGAATGTGGCATTATATATATAATATTATATAACATATAAACTATGTTTGTAACAACAACTTCACTTTTTTCCCCCTAAATTAATAGCAATTTCCAGGGAATTTCAAATGGGAATTGTGGCATTACAGCTGTTCCAAGGCAACATTTGGAAGGATTTCTACCACAAAAGACAAACACAATTTCTCCTCTCTGCTCCCTCCCCAGGACGCTTTGGTGTCCCAGGCACGGAGCCGAGCTGTCTGCTCCTCACAGAAACCAGAGGAGCTGGAAAATTGCATCAGGGCAGAGATAAATCCCTCACCTGGGAGAAGCTGGGATCCACAGGAGAGGGAAGAATGCGAGATGAGATCTCCCACAAACGCTCCCCGATAGTAACTGGGCAACACAGAACGCTCCCAACCTGCACAATCCACCAAAATCCAGCCCTTGCCCTGCAGAGGATTTGCAAAAGAGCTGCTTTCCCAATTTTTTTGTTCCTTTTGGAATGCATGGCTATCTTAAAAAATTCTAAACCTCCTTTTGCGGTTCTTCCCGCAAAATTAAAAATTCAGATTTAATTTTTTTTTTTTTTCAAATCTTCACTATGAATCTCAAGCGGTGAATATGATTTATTGCTTCCTTGGAAGTGGAAACCTGTGGGAGTCAAACTCCTTTTCACACTTTTTCCTGCTGATAATGTTTTTTTGGCACATTTTCAAGCTCATTAGCCGCCACTTGAATGATTCCGTTCCTAAAATAGCACAGTGGAAACTCATTTACTCCGGACTATTTTCATCCCAGAAAAAAAATTTCATCACCAAGACGACTTCGTGGCATGAAAAACAGAAAGGCTGAACAGACAATTCCCTGTTCAGGGATCATGAATGCTCAGGCAAACAGCAGCAGGAATGGGAGAGCCAAGGATTTAAATCAGGAATGGGAATGGGACGAAGCTCCCCAGGTGGCCTGGGAGTGACCCAGGCCAGGCTGGACAGGGCTTGGAGCACCTTGGGACACTGAAGGTGTCCCTGCCATGGCAGTGGGATGAGTTTTCCCTTCCAACTCATCCCACATTCCCAGCATGATTTTGGATTGGGATTCAATCCAGCCCAACGGGAACAGATTCATTGGAAAGGCAGAAAAGCTTTGGTGATGCTGATCCTCCCCAATTCCTCCGGCCTCACATTCCTCCTCCTGCTGTTCCCTGTGGTTCTCCTCCCTGTCCTGCTTCCCAGAGCCTTGTGCCCTGCAGACACCCACATCCCCCCACGCCGTGGATTTAGGGCAGGAAAAAGAGAGAAAAAAAAAACGGGGCTGGACCAGCAGAGAAGGAAAAACATCAGAGGGAGGAAGAGGAAAGAGCAGAGCTCAAACCTCACAACATCAGAGAAAAAGGTCCAAGGGTGGGAGCTGCTCAAGCCACGGACATTTCCTGGCAGAATCAGAGGGAAAACTTCAGGGCTGGAAGATTCCTTAAAGGTTGTTCCCCTTAAGGGACAATCAATTCAGCCCGGGCACAGCAAATTCATGGAATGGGTTGGGTTGGAAAGGACCTTGAAGCTTATCCCATTCCCCCCTGCCATGGCAGGGACACCTTCCACTATCCCAGCTTCCTCCAACCTGGCCTGGGACACCCCAAAAACTCCTCAAACCAGACTTTGAGAGCAACTTGGCAAGGATCAGCAGTCCCAGCCCTTTTCCAGGGATGCAGGACACCCCAAAAACTCCTCAAACCAGACTTTGAGGGCAACTTGGCAAGGATCAGCAGTCCCAGCCCTTTTCCAGGGATGCAGGACACCCCAAAAACTCCTCAAACCAGACTTTGAGGGCAACTTGGCAAGGATAAGCAGTCCCAGCTCTTTTCCAGGGATGCAGGACTACTCCGAGCAGTGTTTGGGAGTTCTAACTTGTTTTCCCAACACATTAGTGAATAATTTATCTTGTTAATCTGAAAGGCTGGGAAGAGATCCCTGTCTTAAAGATTGATGGCAGAAACTGGAGAGGGGGAAGGGGAGCATGAAACAAAATGCCTTCAAGAGCAATTTGCTCATGCAAAATGATTTATGGGTGATATTATTTTAGTGGGGGAATTTATGGAAGTGCTCTTGCATGATTTGGGAGTCAATCCTCTTTTCCTGGACCTCAAGTGGAGGGGCATTTTAAGGGAGGGAGAGGTTATCCCATAATCAAACACTGCTCGTGTTTGCAGCACCTGCAAAACAAAATCCCTTCCCTCAGCCTGAGCTGATTTATTGGGGAAGGTTTTGGTGAAAACATTTATGCCAAAAATCTCCTGGAAATTGCCAGTGAAGTGTCACTGAGGGGGTTTCATCCTTCCCTTTAGATTGTAAGTTGGGCTCTGGCCAAACCACATTTGTGCAAAGCTGCTCTGAACTGAACACAAACTTCCCGTGGCGAGGAATTCCATGGGGAAGATGTGCAGGCCCTCCCCAAACCTGCAAACAGAAAGGAAATCCTCATTCCCACGGAATTTCGGGACTCAGACCTTCAGGATCCAGCCTGTATCCCCGGGGAGAGGGGAGGCAGAGGTGGCGCCATCATCCAGAGGGAAATCGGGAATTTTGGCTCTGACATCCCGAAGAATCAGATCCCAGACGGGAAGGGGTGGAGGGAAAAGCTGCTTGGAAGCACAAAAAACCACCAATATCTGTTGGTCCAGCATATTATTGAATACTTTTTATGTATTTAATGTAATATATTTACATTATATATAATATATTTATGTAACTGATTCTATAAAATATATTTAATATCTCTGATTTTCACTTAGGAAATTGCTTAAACAGCCAGCAGTGGCTCTTGCATCCCTGGAATGAAAAATGCTATTTTCCCCCCAAAAAAAACCCTTTTCCTCCACAATTGTGGAGCAGAGCCCAGCCCTGATTTCTCCCTTTCATCATTTTCAACCTCTTCAAACTCATTTTCAGTCCCTGAACCCAGCATGAATAAAACCATTGTTGCCCCCTGTCAGTGCCCAACGCTTGGGTTACACCACTTTGGGAAATCTGCAGCGTTGGGGGCTCACCAGGAGGGGCTTTAAAGGCATCCCGGGATAGAAATAAACTGATAAATTAAATATTACATGTTATTTATATTTCTAGTTTAAATATATATTTATAAGCATTTATATTATTACATAATAATATGATATAAATGAAATTATATATACAACTATAATAGAAATAATTATAGAACTAATATATATATGTAACTATGTATATATGCAACTTATCTATATATGCAATTTATCTATATCTATATCTCTATATCTATATCTATAGCTATATCTATATCTATATCGTTCTAATTAGATATTTTTAGCCACTCCAAATGTATATTTTCAGTTGTAATTAGACATAGATATATAGATATATAGATATATAGATATAAATATATAGATATAGATATAGATATATAAATATATAGATATATACATATAAATATATATATCTATATATCTCTCTATATATCTATATATCTATATATTTATATCTATACATCTATATATCTATATATATCTATATATCTATATATTTATATCTATATATCTCTATCTACATCTCTATCTATATCTATATTTATCTATCTATATATATATATATCTAATTAGAACTAAAAGTACACATTTGGAGTGGCTAAAAATATCCAATTAGAACTAAAAATACCTTGGATTGCGAGTGAAAAAATAGAAAAAAATTCCAAAAAAATTCAAATTCACCCCCTTCTTGGTAGTTTTTACGGGATTTTTGGGGTGAAACTGGTGTTGTTGCAGGGAGGCTGGGGGCAATGAGAGGCAGGAGGGCAGAGCCAGCCAAGCTTTTCACGTGAGACAAATTGCTCCGGGTTTATTTGGCAGGAATTCCGTGCTCCTGCTCCGGGTTT
>QUSF01000012.1:19409249-19420578 GCA_003676055.1 Chloebia gouldiae | reverse complement strand
TGCTCCGGGTTTATTTGGCAGGAATTCCGTGCTCCTGCTCCGGGTTTATTTGGCAGGAATTCCCTGCTCCTGCTGCCCCCTTTGAACGCAGGCAGGATCAGTCACCAGCTTAAACCACTCCAAAATCTGCTCTCCGTGCACCTCTGGCAGCTTCAGCAATAAAACCATTTGGATTAATAGAAATGATGATGATTTTTATTCTCTCCGGGGTAACATTTCTGATTTTCCTCCTGATTTACAGACCACGGAAATGTGGATTTGGTGTTTTTGGGGGGGTTTTAAGGATTCTGCAAAATATAAAGTGCAGCAACATCAAAATTCAACCCTGTTTGTTGTTGAAAGTGAGGAGAATTTCAGTCATCCCCTCCCTTCTCTAGCTCAAAAAAGACATCTTGGTCCTTTAATGTCCCAGAATTTAAATTTTTAATGCCAGGCGTTACACAAAACTGGCTGGGATGACAAACATGTCCAGCTTATCCCCTGGTTTAATTATCTTAACATTTTTAATATTATTATTTATTTTATATTTATTTCCAGTTTATTTTTATACTACATTTATATATTTTTATTGATTTTATACCTATTATGGTTATTTATGTTTTTAATCTAAAATATGTCTTTTATTTATCTGCTTGTTTAAATATGATCCATATTATTAACATTTTGACGTTATTCCTTATGAACATTTTTAACATTGTTGACATTTATAAGATAAAATCACATTTATTAATTGTTAATTAAACCAGGCTCATTGCCTTTATATCCCTTTTGACACACAAATATTACTTTAGAGAGAGCAAATATAGAGGTAACTATAACAGTGCAACTGCAGGAGAAGAATTAGAGTTATCCAGACATTCAAACCACTCATTTTAGGGTTTTTTTCCCACAAAATCTTTATGAAGAGAAGCTTTTCCAGAGGTTCAGTTACTGCTTAATCCTTGGGAGTATCAGGGATTTAAAAAGCTGGATCTGGACATCAGGGCAAGATAAGTTTTGATGTCTTTAACTCTGGTGAAATGGACCAAAAATCTCTAATAAAATCCCATAAAAGAAGCACAAAATAATAATAAGATTTGCAGTTTGGAGAGACAAATGGGATTTTTAAAAATATTATATTTTCATTTATTATTTTACTTGCAGAGGCACTTCCTGGTGAAAAACCAAAGCAAGCCATGATAATAAAACAAAAATAGATTTTTTTCCCCCTCCAAAGTGGTTTTCCTTGGGACCCTCCCAGTTTATTTTCTGAAGTTTGGGGATTTTTTTGGCAGATGGATCCTTTTGCTTCACTTTGTGAGGGAGAAGGAAACCTGAGAGTTTTTAGCCTGAGGCCTCACATTAATTCTTCCCTTTTTGAGAGATGTTGGCCTCCAGCTTTTGGGCAGGGAAAAAAGCAGGATAAAGGCCACGTGTCCTTGTTGTGTGTGTGGCTTGGGGTTTGGGAAGCAGAGCCCACAGAACCCAGAAAGAGCCAAAAAAGAACCAAAAAAGAAACCAAAAAGAGACAAAAAAGAGACAAAAAAGAGACAAAAAAGAGACAAAAAAGAAACCAAAAAGAGACAAAAAAGAGCCAAAAAAAGGCCAAAAAAGAACCCAAAAAGAATCCAAAAAGAACCAAAAAATAACTAAAAGAGCCTGAATAGAGCCTGAAAAGGGCCTGAAAAGGGCCTGAAAAAGAGCCTCAAAGAAGTCTAAAAAGAACCTAAAAAGAGCCAGAAAAGGGCCTGAAAAAAAGGCCTAAAAAGGGCCTGGAAAAAGCCTGAAAAGAGCCCAAAAAGGGCCTGAAAAGAGCCTAAAATGGGCCTTTAAAAGGATCTAAAAAAGGCCTGGAGAAGGCATAAAAAGAGCCTGAAAAGTCCTTGAAAAGGGCCTAAAAAGAGCTTAAAAAGATCCTGAAAAAGGTCTAAAAAGGGAGTGAAAAGAGCCTGAAAAGGGCAGAAAAAGAGCCTGAAAAGAGCCTAGAAAGAGACAGAAAAGAGCCTGAAAAGAACTTAAGAAAAGCCTGAAAAGAGTATAAAAAGGGCCTGAAAATGGCATAAAAAGAACCTGAAAAAGGTCTAAAAAGGGAGTGAAAAGAGCCTGAAAAGGGCATAAAAAGAGCTTGAAAAGAGCCTAGAAAGAGGCAGAAAAGAGCCTGAAAAAAGCCAAAGAAGAGCCTGAAAAGAACCTGAAAAGGGCCTGAAAAGAGCCTAAAAAGGGTCTGAAAAGGGGCTAAAAAGAATCTGAGAAAAGTCTAAAAGGGGAGTGAAAAGTGCCTGAAAAGGGCCCAAAAAGGGCCTTAAAAAACTCAAAAACAGCCTGAAAAGAACCCAAAAAGAGCCTGCAAGGATTCTTGTTGGGTTTCAAAGGTGCCTTCAGCCCCATCACAACAAGAACAACAAAAAAAAAAAAGATAAAAATTTGGAATAATCAATCAAGACGTGGGAATGAGGAGCAGAAACAAATGGAATGAAGACAAGGAAAGTTCTGGAGCCTCCATGAGGGGGATGGACCCAAAGATGCCCGGAATGGTGTTTAGGCTCCATTTCAGCAGCATCCTGGATGTTTATGGAAGCTTTTCCTTATTTTTATCCATCAGATTTTTTCCTTTATCCAAACCACTTCTCTAAACAGTTACTCCCCACCTTTTCGGTTCGTTTTTTGTTTTTTTTTCCTAACAGTAAAATAAAAAAAAAAAACCAAAAAACAAAAAAACCCCAAACCCACTGAAATCCAGCCACTTTTACTATCTCCAAAATTATCTGGATTGAGAGCAGAGAGATTTACAGCACTGATGGCAGCCAGGGCCGGGGGTCACAGGGGGGAGCTCTGGAATTCCTGGCCCCAGGACAGCAAATTCCAGAGCAGGGGAGCTGAGGGGTGAGGACAGCCCTGGGAGGGCTGCGGAGAGAGGGGAGCGGCGCTGCTGCCTCTGCCAGCCTCCTGCTGGGAGCAGAAATTCCCTGCAGGAAGATTTTCGGGAATTCAAGGTGACCCTGGGAGCAGCAGCTGCTCCTCGTAGTGTCAGAGGAACTGGGATGTGGAAACTGAGATCCCAAACTGGGATGTGGAAACTGAGATCCCAGTTTGGGATGTGGAAATTCAGATCCCAAACTGGGATGTACAAACCCAGATCCCAAACTGGGATGGGCAAATCCAGATCCCAAACTGGGATCTGCAAACCCAGATCCCAAACTGGGATGTGCAAATCCGGATCCCAAACTGGGATGTGGAAACTGAGATCCCAAACTGGGATGCGGAAACTGAGATCCCAGTTTGGGATGTGGAAATTCAGATCCCAAACTGGGATGTGGAAGCTGAGATCCCAAACTGGGAAGTGCAAACCCAGATTCCAAACTGGGATGTGCAAATCCGGATCCCAAACTGGGATGTGGAAACTGAGATCCCAAACTGGGATGTGCAAATCCAGAACCCAAACCCAGAAAGGAATAAAGCCCAGAAAGGAATAAATCCCACAAAAGGAATAAATCCCACAAAAGGAATAAATCCCAGAAAGGAATAAAGCCCAGAAATGAGTAAATCCCACAAATAAATCCCACAAAAGGAACAAATCCCACAAAAGGAATAAATCCTGAGCTGGGCGTCCCTCAGCTGAGCCCTCGGGTTCGACATCTACAGCCGGAGTCATAAAGAGAAACCTCAAACCTGGATTATCACACTTTTAAACCTGGATCAGGCAAACTTTTAAACTTGGATTAGTCAAACATCTAAACTTGGATTTGTTAAACTTTTAAATGTGAGTAAATCAAATTTTTAAACTTGGATTTGTCAAACTTTAAAACCTGGATTAGCCAAACATCTAAACTTGGTTTTATTAAACTTCTAAATCTGAATAAATCAAACTTTTAAACTTGGATTTGTTCAATTTTTAAATGTGGATTTTTCAAATTTTTAGATCTGGATTAGCCAAATTTTTAAACTGGGATTAGTTGAAGTTTTAGACCTGGGTTAGACAAACTTTTAAGGATTTGTCAAATTTTAAAATCTGAACTCGTCAAAATTTGAAACTTGGATTTGTCGAATTTTAGACTTGGATTAGCCAAAATTTCATTTCTGACGTTGGTATCTTATCTAAAAACATATCCAAATTTTTTCCATATTTAATGTTTTTTTTTTCCCATAAATTCCCTCCATTTCTTCTTGTCCCAAATATATCCCAACACCATTAATAAGATGGAATAAACCATGAACAGGATTTAATTTAGTTTCTCTCATCTCTTTCTATTCATGCCCCACTTTCAACATCAGTGTCAAAGAATTCTTGCCATAAAAAAAAAAAAGGCACACAAAAAACCCCACAAAACACTAAAAAAAACTTGCCAGGAACTCTCCCAAAAAATCCAAATTAAAATAATTAAAAATTTAAAAAATTTAAAAATTTAAAAAATTTAAAAATTTAAAAAAAAAATCATCATCCTCCTCCATAGGTTAAGATTCTTATTATAATTCACTAGAATTAATTTAATAGTTATTATTAAATTAATAGTACTTATTATTACTATAGTATGCTATTAATCTATCAATATATTAATATTAATTGTATTCAATAAATTATTATTATTGTTATTGTTATTATTATCGTTTTGTGTTTTCCATGTTTGATTTCCAGAATATTTATGGATATTGGATGTCCCCACTGCTCTTCATTGTGCTGTTAAAATCAGAAAATGAGATTAAAACCAACCCAAAAAGGAAGAAAAAAGGGAAGGAAACAAAGAAAAAATAAGTAAAAATTAAAATTTTAAAAAGAGATTAAAAAAAGCAAAAGAAAGAAAAGAAAAAAGATAAAAAATGTTTAAAAGCCACTGAAAAAAATAACAGTAAAAAACCTGAGATACAAAAAATAAAGAATTTGAAAATCTCCTCCAAAATATTAAAAACTACAAAAAGTAAGAAAAAAACAGTTTAAAATTATCAAAGAAATATATAAATTATAAAACCTCCAAATTATTACACAGACCATAAAAAATAAATGTATCTATTAAGAAAGACAAAGACAAATATCCCACAAATATCCCCTCAGTTTAAATATCCCCACAAAATTCAAAAACAAAAATCCCCAACAACCCACACTGAAAATGGGACAATTTACTCCAAATGAACTTCGTGAGGTGACCTTTAAACCCTTCAATCATTTCCCTTTTAAATATTCAAAAATAATTCTGAATATTCAAGATATTTTTCTTTCCTGTTTTCCCACTCTCTCCCCCCAAACCTGCAGCTGCTTTTTTTGCCTCTCCTTGATGCCAAAAGCAGAATAAATTAGATTTCATTTTATTTTCATTAAAATGCTATAAAACTACAATTAAAAATATTTTAGCAACGGTTACAGCAATCAGAACTTAAGAAATGCAAATCAAATTTAAATTTTCTTCAAGTTTTTTAAATATCTCTGAGCACAAAGGGTCTGTAACAGGATAAATATTCCCAAAAATAATCCTGGAATACAGCAAAGAAAAGGAAATTTAAATTATGCTGAAAGCAGAGCATTAAATTGAAATTTAATTTAAATTAAGGTTTTACCATGCAATATTTGTCACAAGAAACATTCTCCACCAGAAAATATTTGAATATTTTTTATTAGAAGTGCCATTTCTGAAGAAAACTCAAAGCAGTTACACAGCAATAAGAAAACATCCAAACACTGGATAATGAAGAATTATCAGAATTTAAGTTTTAAAAATAAACCCTCTACAGGCTGTCCAGTGCAATGTAAATAAAAATCATATTACACACAGATATAGATCATAAAAAATACATTTAACTGCACAAACTGATGGATTTGCCATCACATCTGAATTATTTTCAGGTTCAAAAATGTATGGATTTACAGAAAAATTATTCCCAACGTTTTGGAGTGAATTTAGGCAAATAAAAGTTGAATATATTTAAATTACAACATCTGTGAACCCGAAATGAGATAAAGACATCACTGAAAATTGGTTTTATCAATTAAAAGTTGAATATATTTAAATTACAACATCTGAACCCAAACTGAGACAAGGACATCAGTGAAAATTGGTTTTATCAAATCCAATAATATTTTTTTCAAGTTTTTCAGACAGAGATCTGAAAATCCTAAAAACCCAGAGAACTGAAAATATTTAATATAAAAATTCTGCCAAAAATTGAGATGGGATTTCCGTACAGTCATTAATCTTGCCAAAAATATAGTGAATTTTAATACTCTTCTCTCAGCACGTTTTTCCCCCAAAATCAGCATTTAATATCAAACCAAGCAGGGTTTTCCATTAAAAAAAAAAAGGATTAAACAAAGGGAAAAACTGAAATTCCCTCTTAAATTCCACATTTCTTCTACCAAGTGCCTCTTTGTGCATTGCATGAACGGAATTTGCATATTCAATTAAAATAATCCCAAACTTTGCCATAACAAAGGGATTGGTGCATCTAAATGATTACAACTCATCCTTAATATTCTCCACCCTCGGAATTCTAAAATTCTGATTTTAAAAAATAAAATCCAAGAAAATCCAAAACATAAAATCCAAGAAAAGATCAAATCCTTTCTCATGCTCAGGCTGCATCCTTGAACCTTCAGTTGATTTATTGGGGTTTATCCCAAACAATATTTTCCAAAAAACAGAGACATTTAATGAGGTTTAAAACCTTCATTTCAGAATTTCTTCACTTTTCAGTGAGGGAAAAAAAATCATTTATCCAAGGAAAAAGCTCAGAGATTTTCCCTCCCGAAATGTCATTTTTTTTGTTGTTGCAGCAGATTTTTAGGGTCTCACTGCCATTCCCAAAAGCTCCGGAATGGCATTTCCACTATAAAAGACCTCTCAGAATTGAGATTATTGTAAATGAGTGACAGCGACTCCTACAAGACCATGTTGAGATTGGAAGAATTATTCCTAAAAAATTGAATTTAGGAGCAATTTGCGCGGGGAAAAATCCCATGACCCAAAAGGTGGGAGCCAACTTCCACTTGGAGGAATTCCCTGTGGAGCAGAGAGAAACCTGGAATGGTTTGTCCAGCAGAAAAAAATGCTTTTATTGGGAAAAGTCCTTGATGGAGCAGGAGAATGAAGGTAAATTATGGGATCATCAGAGAATCCTGGAATGGTTTGGGTTGGGAAGGAGCTTGAAGCTCACCAAGATAATCCAGGGACGTTCCCCTGTCCCAGTGGTGCCTCAGGTTTTGGCTTTGATATTTTTCAAAGTTTTAGGGTGCAGCTCTGAGCTTCCCATGAAGTGTTGCTGAGCTCTGTGCACAGAGCAGGGACACAAAACAATTCCTGCTCCAGCTGGGCACCAAGGACAAATGATCCAAATCTCAGCCCAGCAGCACAAACCCCGTGGGCTGGAGAGAGAAAAACGAGCAGGGTGGGACTGCCTGGGCTGGAGCTGGAATGGGACAATGAACTGCAAGGTGCCAATGGAGCAGAGCTGATCCCAGGGAGAGCCCCCGGGAGCGCTCGTGCATTTTGGGGCCATTTTGGGGCATTTGGGTTCATTTTGTTCCATTTTGGTTCATCTTGGTTTAATTTTGTGCCATTTTGGTTCATTTGGGTGCAGCCCTGGCTGGGCTCTGGTGCTGCCCAAGGTGGATCCATGGAGGAGATAAATTTAATAAATCCCTGCTTTATTCTGTGACTGTGTCCAGCCCCTGCTCTGGGGCAGCTTCTCAAGGCTTGTTCCAAGCTCCATCCAGCCTGGCCTTGGGCACTGCCAGGGATCCAGGGGCAGCCACAGCTGCTCTGGGAATTCCAGCCCAGCCAGGAATTCCCAATTCCCAACCTCCCACCCATCCCTGCCCTCTGGCAGTGGGAGCCATTCCCTGGCTCCTGTCCCTCCATCCCTTGTCCCCAGCCCCTCTCCAGCTCTCCTGGAGCCCTTCAGGGCCTGCCAGGGGCTCTGAGCTCTGCCTGGATCCTTCCCTTCTCCAGGGGAACATTCCCAGGGCTCTCCCAGACCAGCTCCAGAGCAGAATTCCAGCCCTGCTGGATGTCACGGAATCCAGATATGGAAAAGGAGAATCCAGATCTTGAGAAATGAGAGAGATCCATGAGAATCCAGATCTTGGAAAACTTTGACTCAGACATCAAGAACCGTTTTCCTTCGGCGAGGAAAAACCTTTTCCATCCAAATTTTGTAGCTGCACAATCGCCCGTCCAGAAGCCACAGCCTGAATTCAGACACCTTTCTGCAGCCTAAGAATGTTGTGGAGGAAATTTTGGAATGTCACCAAGTCTGGAGATATTTCAGAATCTTTTTAACAACTGAATATAATTAATGACACAAACCAGCAAATAATTAAGGTAATATTGATGCAAAAGCAGCCAAATTTGTAGCTACTCGAATTTTTCAGGGAACAGCTCCAAATCTCTTTTTTGAGTCAGTTTAAGTGATCCATCCTTCCCAAAAACATCCATCAGGACAGTAATATTCCTGGGAAAAACCTGTGCAAATCAAGAGAGAACACAGCAGAGCTTATTCATTCCAAGTGTCCACTTGGAATTTTTAGGATAATGAAGCTGCTTGACCGTCGCTGCAATTTCGAAGTCATGATATCCCAATATGACAAAAATAATATTTTTGTGATATTCTGAGGGGACACTCAATTGCAAGGAAATAATCCCTTTGCTTTGCAAGATCAGGAATTCTACTCTGGGTGCTCCAACAGGATTTTTTAGGAATTCTACATTTCCCACAGCTTTAAACAGGAGGAGGATGAGGCATTTTACAGAAAGAAAAGAATTAATTTTGTATTATTGCCAGGAGAAATGAGAGCTCCGATCAAGCAGAAAAAAAAAACAACCTCATACCTGCTTTCTATGAAAACCAGAGGTGCTCTGTGTGAAATCAAGATAAGCTCAAACACACCTTGATAAGAAACTCTGAGTTGTTCACGCACATCAAAGGTTTAAATCCAGTTCCCACCTTTCCACATCATCCACCCAAAGCTCCTTCTCACTGTGATGGTCACGGTTCCTCCACATCATCCACCCAAAGCTCCTTCTGACTGTGATTGTCACAGTTCCGTCCCAAAACCCAAAAAAACGTGCATTTTCCTCAGAAAACGGAATCAAAACTTGAGTCCACCCCACTGCCCCACCCAAGCGGGGGGTTTTTGTGGGGTTTATTTTCAATACTGACAGGGAAGGATTCCCACCAAAACACCCAAGGAGCTCAGGATGTCCTTTCCTTAAATTCGCTGGGATGAGGGAACATCGGCGACTTCTCCTCGGAGATCCCGGAGGTTCCTGGCGCGGGGATCGTTCCGGCAGCTCTGCCTGGGGGTGCTGTGTCAGGACAGCGCCGTTGTCACCAGGGGCAGCAGCGGTGCCAGCAGTGCCACCAGGCCGGGCAGCGCGCGGCCGCCCGCGGCCGTCCTGCGCGCCTGCAGCACCGCCAGCACCGCGTTGGTGGCGTTGGTGGGGATCTCCACGTTGCAGATCATGCCTTCACAGCAGGAAACACACTCCTGCCGGCAGAAAAAGGGTCGTTAGCTCAGGGTAATTAATTCTGGGTAATTAATTCTGGGTAATTAATTTTTGGGGGATTAATTCAGGGCGGTTTTGAGAGAGAAACGCGTATTTAGTGTCGCAAAGCTGAGCTGGACAAACCCATCCTGGCCAGGGCAGAAGGTGGAGTAGATATGCTAAAAAACATCCTAAAATTCAATATATCCATGAATCAGTTCTCCAAATCAGGTTTTTTCCTGGAGTCGCTCATCCCCAGCTGTGTCCCCAGGCTGAGGTGGGATGTCACAGAGCCACCATGCAGAAAACAGAGCTTCCCCTTCTAACACACCAATTCAAAATCTGCTCCGCAACCTCTCATGTTTCAGCTTTGCTTAAACTGAAAAATTCTGACTCTAAAAATCTTCGTTCTCACTCAGTCTTCCCCTCCAGGTTTTGTGGTCAGTGCAGCTTCACGTGCTGAATCCACTTTATTTTCCAGTTTCTATATTTTCCAGTTTCTGGGGCCACCAAAGCACTGCCACAGCTGATTTCCAGGAGAAAATCCAAACCCATCTCTCTTCAATAGAAAATCCAAGAGAATAAATGAATAAAATGCCAATTTTTACCCAAACCAAAGGCACAACAGCTTTTTAAAGATAAAATCCCTGCCCATGGCTGAGGGTTGGAACAAGATGAGCTTTAAGGTCCCTTCCAACCCAAACCAGGCTGTGATTTCCTTATTTTATATATATAGATATAAAAAATTATATCATATTAATGATATGATATTACAGGATGTGATATTATTAAAATATACTATATAGTATATAAAATTCATATATATTATATATAAAAATATATTTTATGTATACCCCTAAAAACTGTTGGAATCACTGGGATTTGCTCAGAAAACATAGAAATGCTCTGATATTTAACATGGATAATGCCTGCTTAGTTTTTGGTGTCTGAAATGGTTCATGTTAAAAATATGAGAGCTAATCTTCACATGTCCCTATTTAGGGATCAATAGATAATATTTCACAGCAGAAAATAAAATTCCAGTGTGCTACGCTTGATTATTAAGAATAAACTTCCCCTCATCATCCCAAGGCTGGGATGAGCCCAGTTTGGGTTTGTCCCTATGGAAGAAAAGCTCAGTTTTGCCTTGCTTAAGCCTACGGAAAACAGAGGCTGGCATAACCTTCCTGAGAGCTCAAATCCCGAGTTCCATGCCCAGGGAGCAGCCAAAAAATCCCAGCAGGGCGTTGTTGGTGTCTCCTCCCACCCCAGCAGGAGCAGGGAAGGAGGAAGGAGGGATTGGTCCTGCTTCTCCTGCAGAAATCCCATTGTTCCCAGGGCAGAAATCCCATTGTTCCCAGGGCAGAAATCCCATTGTTTCCAGGGCAGAAATCCCATTGTTCCCAGTGCACAAATCCCATTGTTCCCCGTGCAGAAATCCCATTGTTCCCAGGGCAGAAATCCCATTGTTCCCAGAGCAGAAATCCCATTGTTCCCAGGGCAGAAATCCCATTGTTCCCAGGGCAGAAATTCCATTGTTCCCAGGGCAGAAATCCCATTGTTCCCCGGGCAGAGCAGCTCCCGGCACATCGTCCTGGAGAAACCAGCCCTGGCACAGCCACCTCCAGCCCCAGGAGTAGGGCAGGAGTAGGGCAGGAGTAAAGTGGGAGTAGGGCAGGATTAGGGCACCTAAGGAGTAGGGCAGGAATGGGGCAGAATGGGGCAGGAGCAGGGGAGGAGCGGGGTACGAGTAGAGCAGGAGCAGGGCAGGAGCAGAACATGAGCAGGACTAGAGCAGAGCAGAAGCAGAACTGGAGTAGAACTGGATCAGAGCAGGAGCAGGACTGGAGCAGGACACGAGCAGGTTATGAGTAGAGTAG
>QUSF01000012.1:19397656-19408356 GCA_003676055.1 Chloebia gouldiae | reverse complement strand
GTCAGCGGGGTGAAAAATGAGGGAACATTTCCATTCTTTTCTGAGTTTTATCCTCCCCAGCACAGGTGTGATCTCCAGGCAGGCAGGTCCTGCTGCCCACCAGGAACAGGAAATTTTGGGATGGTATCCAAAGGGAAGGGAATAAAGCTACACAGGAAATTCTTCAGGTTTTTTAAACAACATCTTTAAATTACCTCTTGGGAAGAAGCACCTCATTATATATATACTCAGAGAAACACAGATAGGTAATTAATATTGATGTATTATTAAAAATCTGTTTGAATATTAATTTGATTTTGTTTTATAAAAGTGGGAGATGGAGATAAATAATTTTTCACTGCTGCTTTACACTCTGAAGGCAATAAAGCAACACAGGAAATTCTTAAGGTTTTTTAAACAAGATTAAAATTAACTCCTGGAAACCACATCATTATATAGATACACAGAGAAACAGAGGTAATTAATATTGATCTATTATTAAAAATCTGTATATTAATATTTTTATATGTATTATATGATACTGAGAGACATGGATATAAATAATTTTTCACTGTTGCTTTACAACCCTGAAGAAAATAAAGCTACAGAGGAAATTCTTCAGGTGTTGTAAACAAGATTAAAATTAACTCCTGGGAAGCACATCATTATATAGATGCACAGGGACACATACATATAATATATGGTATTGTATTATAAAATATAATATATTAATAATAGGTAATTGATATGGATGTATTATAAAATATTAAAATGAATAATGTTATAGTAAAATTAATATTCAATATTAATATTTAATTTAATATTTAAATACTAACATTATTTAAAATACTTGTATATTAGTATTTTTTGTTATATATTACATAAAACTGAGAGATGAAGATAAAGAATTTTTCACTGTTGCTTTACACTCTGAAGAGAATAAAGCTACAGATTAAATTCCTCAGGTTTTTTAAACAAGATTAAAATTAACTCTTGGAAAGCACATCATTATATAGGAAAACATTTATATAATATATGGTATTATAGAATATATTGATAATAGGTAATTCATACTGATGCATGATAAAATACTAAAATTATTTAAAAGAATGTTACAGTAAGATAGTAACATTCAATATTAATACTTAATTTAATATTAAAATACTAACATTATTTAAAACGCTGGCAGTTTTGTTAAATAAAACTGAGGGAGATGGAGATAAAGAATTTTTCACTGCTGCTTTACGCTCTGGAATGGCCAAAAATTGTCAGGTCAGCAGAAATCAGCCGACTCAGCATCACCAACACCAAAATTGTATGCCAGGAGTGAGCCAGGCTTCTCCAAGGGGTGAGCCAGGGAAAAACAAGTTTAAAAACCACGAGGATCTCCTCACCCAGCCCTACTCACTCTCAGGACACCACCTGTCCTCAGCCCATCTGTTGCAGTTGTAGTTGTCCACTGCGTTGTCACAGGTAAAGCACTTGAAACTGTTTGGGAACGGCGTGGCTTGGAAAGGGTTAAAAAAAAAAATAAAGTATTAAAATACAGTCGGTTGGGAAGTATTGAGGAAAAAAATTGAAAATGTTCAAAATCGCGCTCGTATTTACAGAAATAAATTACAAATATTTACATCTTCTCACTGTCGGACAAACAGAACAAGTTTTGCAGATTGCAAATTTTGTTTTTTTTCCTCTAGGCTTGAACTCAACATATTTCCTCATGTTTTCACTCTCAGAATCCAAAATAGAGGCAGTGGTGGGAAAAGCAGGAAAGAGGGAAGAGTTTATCTCCCTCCTCATGGAGTAAACATAAATCTACATTTTCCTTTGATGGAAAACCTGCATTTCCAAAGCAGCTCCAGAGCTTGATCTCCCACTCGGAAGGAGACCTTTAAACAAAAAGTCTTTTTAAAATCTTATTTCCATTATTTCAATGAATTGTTGGAAGGTGCAGGGTTCATTAGGGGCAGGTATTATTTCCAGCTATTATTTCCTGGCTGGTTTAAGGATGCAGATAATGCAAATGAAGGCATGGAACACTGCTGATGCCAGATAAGAGGCAAAAAAAAAAAATAAAAATACATGATACCATTAGTGCCAACTGGCTTCACAGGTCCCACGAGGTTTTTAATTACCTTCAGAGTGAATTAATTGCATGCAGCAACACCTATTCCTCCCCTTACAAAAGCCCCAGCAAGATAAAAGACCAAAACCACCTGTTCTGGATTATTTACAAGAAAACCACTGCATAATTTCCTCTGCAGGGAGACAGAAATAATACAAGGAAAGCCCTTAAAATACCAAAGCCCTTGTGCACTCTTATTTATTTTCATTCAGTCAGACTGTCAAATATTAAGGATAAAGTGCTGTGGGTTGAGAAGCAGAATATTTATTTTAAAGTTTCTTTGGAGACGAAACCCGAAGGACTGGAAGGATGGGGCAAATAATTCCAATTTTAAGCAGCAAAGGCCAGAATTCCATAAAAAAAAACAACAAAAAAAGCTACTTACGGTCTAGTGGAGGCCTGATGTTGTAGAAGTTGATGTTCTCAGCTGAAACCCAATTTCCCCAGAGGATGAGGAACGGGAGAACGGCTCCGGCCAGCGCGCGCCGCGCCGCTCCCATCGCGGGCATCACCGCACGGGGAAACCCCCAGCCCTCAGGCCTGCAAAAACAAGGGAATGCATTCTGGAATGGGAATTGTGAGCATCTGAGGCGTGGGGTGATGAATTCCCTGTGAAATCCTGCTGGAAGCATGGAGATCCAGCCGGGAATGCCGGCGAGCGGCTGAGCGGCGCAAAGCTGAGCCGGTGGTGCCTTCTGCTGGCCAGAACTCCTCACAGAGGGCTGGGATCGCAAAATAAACTCAACTCCACGTTATTGCTTTCATCTATTTGTCCTCCCGAGCAGTGGGAGCCGTAAAAATTCCTTGAAAGGATCCCTAAAAATCAGCAGGATTGAGGTCCTTTAGATCCAGCCTGAAACAGTGCGGAATAAACAGCGCTAAACGCAGAGAAAGCTCAATTTTAACACCAACAACCAATCCCTTACCTGAGATAAATAAATTTAACTTCATCATCTGGATTTTAAGTGCACCTTGCGCTGTCACAGCATTAAAATTTTTAAGTGTAAATTCAATTTATTTCAGTGCATCCCAAGGGAATGCTAAGGAGAAGGGCAGGGTGGAAAGTTCAGGGGGATGAGGCGCAACCACCCAAAAATCCATTTATTTGGGGCCCCCTGGGTGCTCTGCCAAGGCTTCAGAGAGAAGAACTGAACATTTTGCTCAGGTTCATCTCTCATATTTAAATTGATTTGCTTTTTAAGTCATATTTAGATTTCCACACCTCCAGACAAACCCAAGGAATTGTGGCGAATTCCAGCGACCCTGGAGCCGGCTTCAGATATTACAAATTGCAGCCTCGCCCCTCCCATGCAAATCCCCAGCAGGACAAACAAGCTGGAGTGGAGGCTCCTGCCAAACCAGAGCCAAAGGCATTCCCTCCAAATTTCCAGGCACACCCTGGCCAGCCTGGAAATGGTGCTCATCAGAGAATTCCAGGAATTTCCCCCCTTTTCCCTGCGTTTTTTTGGACTGGTTGGGGTTTTTCCTTTTCCAGTGGAGACCGTTTGGCCAACCAAGCAAACAATTTTAGGAATTGTGAACTTTGTTGTGAATTTGACTATGCTGCTTGAGATCTGCTGATTAAACCTTGGCTTTATGGATATATTTCAGGAGAAATTCCAAAATCACAGCCCACCTCTGCTCCCTGTGTACTTCCAACACTGTTTTCCATAGGATGGTCCAGATTTCTTCTGGCTGCAGCCCAGGATCAGAAGGATTAGGCAGAAGAATCTGTGGAGAACAAGCAGCAACAGATCACCAAAATTCTCTTTTCAAGAAAGAAAATTGCATTAAATTAAGATAAAAATTAGGCTTTTATAAGGAAACACCCAAAGGAGCACTTGAACTACACAATGTGGCTCTTACTGTGTGCTGGGGCACTGCAGAAATTGAAATTCCCTCCTTCCTGTGATATTCCAGTGCCAGGAAAGACAAATAAAAGACAAAAAGTGAAGGAATGAGGCTCAGTCCATCCCTGAGGATGAGTTTCCTCCAGGAAAACCACGACAGAGGGGATGACCTTGGTGGGACCACACCAGTGAACATTTGCATTCCAGAGCTATCCCAACTTTCCCCAGGATTCTGCCCAAAATACAATTATTAATAATAGGTAATTACTATTTATATATTATAAAATATTAAAATATTTTAAAAATAATGTTATAGTAAAATATTAACATTCAATTCAATATTAAGATTTAATTTAATGTTAAAATATTATCATTTTTAAATGCTTGCATATTTTTTGTTATGTATTATATAAAATTGAGACAGATGGCAATAAAAGTTTTTTTTTTTCACTATTTCTTTACACTCTGGAATGGCCAAAATTGAAGAAGCACAGATCAGCAGCAAGGGAAGCTGAGGGAGTGAAGACAAACCAAGGAGAGGCTGATGAACAAACAGGTCCCCCCAATGTATGCAGCTCAAATCCTGGAATTCCAAGTGATTCCAAGGCTCCAATTTCCAGAGCCACACATTCCTCATCCCCATCACCTCACCCTTGTGCCCCTGCACCACCAGGGATCCAAATTTCCTGACTCCAGGAGGGCTCCTAACCTTAAAAATTATTGAGGGATGCTGGTAACGAGATGAGAAAAGTCATTATTGTGCCTCAAATCCTCACTCTCCTTCCTGGAGCCCTTGCAAATATCTGTGTTTATCCTGGAATTCCAGGATGCTTTGGGGTGGAAGGGAATTTAAAGCTCATCCAGTTCCACTTCCCTTCCACTTCCACACCTTCATCTTGCTCCAAGCCCTTCCAACCTGGCCTGGGATGCTCAAATCCTTGAAATGTCCTCACTATATCCTTGGAATATCCCCAGCAACCCAGTTCTGATCAAGAATTTTACAGAATTGCAGCGCATTTCAAGCATTTTTAAAATTATTTCCATTTTCCTCTGCAGGAAGGGAGGGAATTCAATCATCCCAACATTTCCAAGACTTCTCTCCTTGTCCTGTATTTGCTGCTGGCTCAAGGAAACTCTGCCTTTAGGGGCTGTAACTGGATCTGAAGCACCTGGGCAGAAATAAAAGGCACAATTCCACTCGTGCCAGTTTGCCACAGACCCTGTGCCCCTCCCCTAGGGGAAAATGGAAAATTTGAGGGAATATAAACACCAAAAAAATAAACCAAAAACAAAAAAGTGACTGTCTGGCTGGGGGGAAAGCTCAGTAAATCAACCTCCCAACCTGATGGAGTCAAAGGTGTCCTTGTTTGCCAGGCAGGCCAATAAATAATGGATGTTGTTTGCCGTGGCTTGGTTACACAGCTGCACCACCAACCCGCTCAAATAAGAAAATATTGGCCCAAAAATGGCTTTCATATCTCACCCACAATCTTTCAAAAGCTTATTTTCTTCACAGTGCCTTATCTCTGTGGAGCTGGCAGATAATATTATCTAGCAGAGTGAGCAAATGTTTCATTAGGCCCAATTAGGAGCTCTCATTAATGAGGGGGGGAAAATGTCACAACATGGAAGATTAACTTATATAAACAAGAGCAAACAGGGAGCTCCAGCTTTGCTGGGGGAGGGAAAACAACCCAAAAGGGAAGGGCTGAGTGCTGGAAAAAAAAAAACCCACCTGTGACTAAAACCCATTTCAAGACAACAACCAGGAACACAACGGCCGAAGCAAGGAAAATACTCCAGAAGGTTGGAACCTTGCGGGGTGTGATGGAAGAGTGGGAAGCAGCATCCCTGCTTTCTGATTTTAATAAAATTCCAGTCTGCTGACACTGTTTTTCCTGGCAGGCTCGGCGGAGGATTAGCAGATTGAACATCAGACACGGAATGCAAATGGAACTTCCTGCTGTCATTTAGCAAAGCAATTTTCAGGCGCTGTTAGATAATTGCAAACGCTTCTGTTAAACTGCACTTCGGGACATGAGAGCTCCACAGGCACAAAGGGATTTTCTGCTCGGGGCTGGAAAGGTAAAACCCAACACCTGACGTGGCCCTGCCACAAATCCCAAAGGCCACCGAGGAAATCCAGCCCGGCTAAAAAGGGCAAAAAGAGCTCCATGGCTGCCCCATCCTCATGTTCCCCTCTGGAGGCCGTTCAATTCCTGCAAAACTCCACCAGTGAAGGAGTGGACAGGATAAATCATCAAAAACCCCATTAGGAAACAAACAGACACATTTAAAAATGTAAAGGTGGGGGAAAGTGAGTATCCTGACAGATTAAAGCAGCCCAGAAATTCCTGCAGATCTGCAGATTTAAAACTCTTCGCTAGGGAAGTTTTATCTTTTTTTTTTTTTATCCCTGCTGAGTTAAGTCTGTGTTTTTTCACTTTTTGCCTCACAGGAGGTTATTATTAGCACAACACACCCAAAAAAAAATGGATTTTACATCACGCTGACAGACACCTGCAAGGAGTGACGGCGACAGAATCAAAGTGAACTCATCAACCGGATCTTGAACCACCAGAGTTTCCTTCAGCCGTGCCCAGAACCCCACTTGGAACGAGAATTTGGCCTTAATTAGAAGAAATTACCGAGTTCTTTATCTGAGATCTTGTAAAAGCAAAGCACAACACGGTTTAGAGGATGTTGGCATGGGAGGTGTCTGCACCAAACGCATGGGGATGATTTCAGAAGGAAAATAATCCCTGATGAACACGATAAACGCGGGGATGAAAGATTTGTGAGCCAAAAACATGGAATGAAAAGTGCATTTTTCCTTTCACAGCCCAAACTGGCGTTTAGGTTAAAATTCAGCATCCCTCATCGTGACTAGATGGATTTTCCCCATGTGGAAAGTAATTAATTTTGTTTAAAAACCCATTAATGAGATGAAATTTCTGCCAGTTTTCCATTTCCTCAAAGAGCTGCGCTTTGCCAAAGCTCTGGTTGGCCAAAAGTTGAGTTTGGAACAGTTTTTATAAATCTCCTTTTTTAAATCTCCCCCTCACCTGTGCAAGGCTGGAAATTGGAATTTAATATGGCTCTGGAGAAAAGAGATTACAGGAATAAGCAGCTTTTTTTTTCTATTTTTTCCTTGAGATTTGGTTTCCCAAAATTCAATTTAGGTTTTACAATCTGGAATGTACGGAATATTTAATCAAATTTTCAAACAATCCAGCATTTCCTCCAGGAATAACTCTGGGACTGCCACTGAAATGTCCTTGGAAGCTGCTTCCCCTCAGATCCCACCATGAGCCCAGAGCCGGCCTTGCACCAGCACTTCCCCAAAAATAAGGAAAAACTCAAAAATCACGGAACGTTCACGCTGGAAAAAGCCCCAGATATAAACCCTGAAACACCCCAGGGCCACCAAAAAATCCTCCTGAATTTAAGAAAAAATTCTGAATTTAAAGATCAATACTGAATTTAAAGATTAATTCTGAATTTAAAGATCAATTCTGAATTTAAGAATCAATTCTAAATTTAAAAATCAATTCTGATTTTAAAGATGAATTCTGAATTTAAGAAAAAAATCTGAATTTAAGGATCAAGTCTGAATTTAAAGATCAATTCTGAATTTAAGGATCAATTCTGAATTTAAAAATCAAGTCTGAATTTAAGGATCAATTCTGAATTTAAGGATCAATTGTGAATTTAAGAATCAATTCTAAATTTAAAAATCAATTCTGATTTTAAAGATGAATTCTGAATTTAAAGATCAATTCTGAATTTAAGGACCAATTCTGAATTTAAAGATCAATTCTGAATTTAAGGATCAACTCTGAATTGAAGGATCAATTCTGAATTTAAGGATCAATTATGAATTTAAAGATCAATTCTGAATTTAAGGATCAATTCTGATTTTAAGAAAAAATTCTGAATTTAAGGATCAGTTCTGAATTTAAGGATCAATTCTGAATTTAAGGGTCAGTTCTGAATTTAAGGATCAATTCTAACCACTGGGATCTAATCAAACCCACAGAGAAGGAATTTTTGTACTGATGCTCCTCAGGTCATTTCAAGGTCTGGGAATTCCCATTTTTTGAGGAATAAATGAGGATGAATTAAAAGTTCTTACTGCAAAATACAACTTTAAAGCAGGTCATATATATTTTATATATTATAATGCCTATTTTTAAATGCAGGTCGATTTTTAGGTTATATTTTTATTATTTCCATCATATTTATGTTTATTAATTTATATTTTATATTACTCTATAATTATTGTATGATAATTAGAATTATTACAGACTATATATAATATAGAATATATTATAGACAGTACATAACATATATACATTATATATAATGTATAATGCACAGGCTATCATATATAACATAATATATAATTGTATACTATAATTATTGTATAATAATTAGAATTATTACATACTATATATATTATAGTATATAATGTATGTAACATATATAAAATACATTATATAGAATGTATAATATATAATTGTATACTATAATTATTGTATAATAATTATAATTATTAGATACTATATAGTATATTATATAATATACAATAATTATAATTATATTATTATAATTATATAATATATAATTATAATTTTATAATAATTATAATTATTATATATATTCTAATACATATAATTATAATTATGTATATTATAATTAGTATATATTATAATTAGTATATACTATATATAATATATGTAGTAATGAACAGAGAGGAGTTGAGACTTCAAGGCTGGAAAATCATGGAAGAAAGAAACCAGGGGGAAATTTAAAATTTTATTTTTGCTCTATCATAAGAAACAAGAAAAGGAGTTTAAAAATAACTTAATTCCTGATCAGTAGAAGAAACAGCAAAATTTCCCATCTCCTTCCCCAGGGCCAGAAATTAAATTGAGAAAAAAAATTCTACGGAAAGGATTAATTTCTTTTCCAACCTCATTTAGACAAGTTTGCTTAAATGCAGATGATCAAATCATTCTGATCACTCCTTTTCTTATTCTGACATTAAAAATAACATTTTAATTTTTTTTTCCCCATGGTATTCCACAAAGAGCATGGAAGAAATATTCCCACGGTGGAGAAGGCTGCAAGTCAGCATCAAAAAGTGATTTAAATTGGGAAGGTAACTCTAAATACTGATAAAATCACAGACAGGATTACCTTAAAAACCTTCAAATATCCATAAATATCCACGTTTTTATGGATATATATCCACAAAAACTCAGCTGGTTTCCCATGGACCAGATGAGCACACAAATAGATTTGAAATTATTTTTGGTTTTTTTTAGGAGATGTCAGTGCTTTTCCATAAATTTGGAGTCCAAAGAAAAGTGACACAAGAAGCTCTGGAGAAAAAAATAAAAATAAATAAATTTTAAAATGCTGCATTTCCATATTTGACATTTACAGAATCTCTTAAATTTGATTTTCCTGGCTCTGAGTCCTCCCTTGCTGCATCCCAGCACTGGTTTTAAGAGGATTTCATACAGGTGATGTGATTAATGAGGTTTTTATCACTCTAGATTAATTTTCTTTGCTCAGGGATCATTAATCAGGGCTTCCCTGAAAAAAGCTACACCTTCAAATATTTTTCTAAGTGAATAAAAAGGTTGCTTGGTTTTATTTTATCCTCTCTAATCCCCTCCTGTCTCCTTTTAATAAATGAATTAGGAAAGTTTCACAGGAAAATACAACAATTTCAAAGACTCCTAAATAATGTTTCTTATAGAAAACTGAAAATAATTTTCAAGATGTGCTTTTTAAAATCCCAGAATGGTTTGGGGTTAAAACTCAGTTAATTCCAACCACCTTCCCAAAGCCCAGAGCCTCAAAGTGGGACTTGAAATCCTCTTTTACTGCATTTTGGAGAGAATCTGAGAAAACAGAGAAAATCTGAGGAAACTGAATTGCTGCACTTCAAGAAGAGATGCCCAATTCACTCAAAATCTTGGAAATCTCTTCTGATCATGTCAGTGGGAGCAATCTTTGAAAGCTGATTTTAAAAAATCTCATTTCTAAATTAATTAATTTCTAATTATTTAATCTAATTTCTAATTAATTAATCTAATTTCTAAGCTCAGCACAGCCCGGGCAGTGGGGTAAAACTCTGAATTCTGATATTTCTGGGCAGAAATATCCGAAATTTTCATTTGACAGGATCACAACCAGCCCCAGCATCACCTCGAGGTGCTGTTTGCATCAAGGCCTTCCCCAGCCTGCCATAAACTGAATTTTTTCCCAAGTCCCCGCTGGTTTTTTGGATCAGGAGTCGGGAAAATCCCAGAGGATTTGAGGATTTCTTGGCTATCACCATCTGGAGGAGCTGGGAGATCCAAGAATTTCCTCAGCTGGAGGAGCAGCCCCATGGGCCTGATGTTTTCTGGGCAGGAAAGGGACATGAAGGAAAAAGGATTAAGTGGAATGAAGGGGGAAAGGAGGAATCACTTCCAAAATGCCCTTTTCCAAACACATATATATATGTTATATATATATGTTATATATTGTACACAATTATATGTTATATGTTATATATTATACATTATGTATTATACATTATATATATTATATTATATTATATATTATATATATTTTATTATATAAATATATACATTATATTTTATATAATGTATATTATATTTTATATAATGTATATAATATGTATATATTATATATTATATTATATTATATTATATTATATTATATTA
>QUSF01000012.1:19368695-19386791 GCA_003676055.1 Chloebia gouldiae | reverse complement strand
AAAGGAAAGGAAAGGAAAGGAAAGGAAAGGAAAGGAAAGGAAAGGAATTTCTGTTTCTTCACTTGAAGAAATGAAGCTGAATAGTCAATTCTGAAATGTTATACAGTTTATATATGTATATATATATACACAGAGACACACATATATATAAATATATACACACAAATAAATAAAAGCTGAAATAAAGAAACAAGAAATGAAACCTAAAAACCCACAGCAGAAGCCCTTCCTGACACACAAAGAATTTTTCCCTTCTGTGCTGTGGATTTTCAGTGTTATCAGACTTGACTGGTATCAGGCAGTGTCGCAATAATCTCAGAAAAATAAAATAATTATGAGGAACAGAAAGCAGCCCCAGGCTGGAGTTAGCTCTGTGTGGAGAGATTCCCCAGCCCTTACCCCCACATGGAGTTCTAAAATCTGATATCCCTGAGGAGCAGCTGCAGTGCCAGGATCTCCTGGGTTTGCCTGGACGTTCTGCTTCCTTAACTCCTACAGAATCTCTGTTGGGTCTTATTAATAAACTTGAAATTCAGTTTTAGGTGTTTATATAAACACCCCCTGATCTGACTCCGCACCCACATGAGGCAGATGAGCTGTCCTGAACCTTCCCAAGGAGGGAGGTACCACTGGAATCTTAATTTTTTGGGATTTTGATGTGCAGGCTTTGTTTTAAAGGATGGGCACAGGAGCTGCCCTGGCAGCAAACTCCAGTTTTGGAGCAGCCACGTTTTCCTGGACAGCTGGGATCCAGCAGCTGAAAACGAGGGGATTATCCTACAGAGTGCAAGGTGGGAATTACAGGAACAAGGATGAGCCTGGGAAGATGTTTCATTTCTCCAGCCAGGCACAACAGATGGAGACAGTGAAACTTCCAAGGAAAAAATCCTGATCCCAGCCAGAAAACAGAGCTGGGTCCTGAGCATGCACCTGATGCTCTGAAAGTAAAAGCTGAGGAAAAGCCATAAAAACCATAAAAAAACCCAGCAAAAGTCCTTCCTGAAACAGAAGGAATTTTCCCCGTCTGTGCTGTGGATTTGGAATGTTATCAGACAAAGCACAGACAAAGAGACTCGGAGTGTCCAGCCTGGGGAAAAGGGAGGGGAGGGAGACTCGCCCCAGCCTGGAGCTTCCAGCACCTCCGAGCCCCAGGGAACGGCTGCAGCTGGGCCAGGGCGGATTTAGGATGGATTTTTGGGCAAGGTGTGCTGGGCACTGCCCAGGCTCCCCAGGAACGGGCACAGAGCTCCAGCAGGGTTTGGGAACACTCCCAGGGCTGCTCAGGGTGGGATTTGGGGGTGTCTGAGCAGGACCAGGGGTGCATCCATGATCCCGTGGGTCTCTTCCAGCTCAGGAGATTCCATAAAATGCATTTTCTTAGCTGCCAGCTGAAAGGAACAGCCACACTCTCCAAGCCCACACTTAACACGTGAAAACTCTTCACATCCAAAGCACCAAACCCCTCAAGCCCAGCCTTAAATGACATTTAAACCAAACCAGCCCCTGAAAATAAGGTTTGAGGCACTGTGGAGGCACACGAGGCCCCTGGCTGTGCTTCTCTCAGAGCTTTTAGCTCCATTTCAGTCTCTTAAGCTGAGCTCTGAATTACTGCAATTTGCCACAACAGGTTTCTTCACATCAGGACAAAACCGGGGCAACATTTTTCCCAAAAAAAAAAAAAAAAAAAAAGGGATTAGATGACGCTAAGTACTAAGTGCTCCCATCTGCGTGTTTAGACTCCTGAGCAGGTAATCACGACGTCCCCAGGGCTGGGGAGATGATCCCGTGTCTGCCCTGCTGCTTTTGACATGGCCCGAGAGGGGAGGTGAGGAAGGGAGGGTGGAAAAGTGCCCTGGAGCACCAGGAACTCACCAGAGCCAGAGGCAGCTCCTGGGGGATGGCAGCTCCTTCCAACCCCAAAAGGTGCAGCTTGCCTGGATTCTTTTTTTTTTAATTTTTTATTTTTTTGTGTGGTTTTTTTTTTTTTTTTGCAGGGGGGGTTGGGGTTTTTTGGGTTTTTTTTTTGTTTTTTTTCCTGTAAGGTCGGGATTAAATGCGTGAGATGGGATTTGTTGTTGGGACTCGGATGTTTATCACTTTTTATCTCTGTCTCAGCAACCCAAAGTCCTGCAGCACTTCACTCTAACACACTAAAAATGGAGCCCCATCTCTCTCTCTCTCTCTACAAGGTTTTTTTAAGGATCAACTGTCTAATCTGAATTATTTTCACTTTTAACCCAATAACCAACCACCCGTGCCCGCAGTGGGGAATTTTTTATCCAATTGCACAAAACCACCCAAACCCATGGAGAGGAGAAGGAGGAGAAGGAGGAGAAGGAGGAGAAGGAGGAGAAGGAGGAGAAGGAGGAGAAGGAGGAGAAGGAGGAGAAGGAGGAGAAGGAGGATCAGCTTCCACCCTAAAACCTCCACTTTGTTTTATAGATATTCCTGCATTCTAACCCCTCAAACTCTGATTTCCCACCCTGTGATATCTCACATTTCTATCCAAACTCCACACCCACAATCCCAGTTCTGCCGTTCCATTCTGGAACCTTCTCCAGGGCCTCAGGTCAGTGCAGCGTTCTCCTGGCAGCACAGAAATCTCAAATTCTCAGCAGCCTGGATTCCAGCAGAACCCCTCCTGTCTGAATTATGAACACGGTTTTGACATCTTTGTTAAATCTCTGTTGGAGACACTGAAGTAGACAAGGTATAAATACTATGATAACTATGATGATAAATAACACGTCTGTTTTTAAAAGTTTTCTCTACAATGGTTTCTCTACAACCTCAAGTCAAACAAAATATTCTTTTAAAAATCAATACCAATCAACACAAAAAAAAAAATCCAAAATTCTCAGTAACCATAATTCCAACACCAAACCTGCACTCTGTGGCGGAGATTGAAGGGGTGAAAAGTTCCATGGGGCCACCAGGGAAGGAATTGTTATGATATCACTAAAAATGGTGTTCCACACAGGTTTTTTGCCTGTTACATTTGAAAGAACAGACAAAAATTACAGTATCTTGCACTTAAACCTAAGGCAAGGCTGCTCCTACAATCTGTTAACTCTCCATCCTTATAAATCAAGGAAGGCTGAAGGATTTCAGTCTTGGCTTCCCTAACATTTGGAAATTATCGTGTAACTGGGCTACAAGGAAGAAAAACACATTTTTTAATAGGAAAACACAGACATTTTGACATAGGTAAGACAATTGTTCTCACAGACACACTATTTTATGGGCAAAACTAATTATGAGTGTGAGAACAACTCTACTTCAGCATTTTGAAGAAGCAGAATGTCCAATCCATTTGCACGCCTGATTTTTCACCCCGTTGTTGCAAGGATCTCTTCCCACTTTGTTTTTGAACAAAAAAATGCAAGATAATGAAGGATGAAAATGAAGGATGGAGCAGGCTGCCCCTGGATTGAGAGCCAGGGAGTGGAAACATTGAATTTAAGAAACCACAATTTTCCCTGAAGAGCAGTGAGGGCAGAGCTGGGTTCTACCTCTGCCACCTGCACAAACCTCGGGAGAATTGCTGGGAATGGGATCAGCTTTAAGGGCCCTTCCAACCCAAACCATTCCAGGATGATTCTGTGGGGTTTTTTTTCAATTTTTCACCCTCAGGTTCTAATCCTTTACTGCCCCACTTCCAGACCTGTAAGATGATATCCACGATGGGGTTTTTAAGCTTCTTCCAAGCAGGTTTCACACAACAGTTCAGATTTGTTTCAACATCAAAGCAAAACCCAGGCAAAACCCAAATAAAAACCATTTCACCCCCAGTTTGGTCCAAAGCCAAAGCCTGTAGTTCAACCCAGGCACATCAAAAAGCTCCAGGCAAGAAATCCCAATTTCACTTTGCTGGATTGTAGCTTGTGCTCCCTGCTCATGTACACAGCAAGAAAACAAGGAATGCCAGCAGCTATCCTGAGCCTTCACTGAAAATCACAGAATCCCAGGCTGGTTTGGGTTGGAAGGGACCTTAAACTAATCCCACTGCAGGACAGGGACACCTTCCACTGTCCCGGGTTGCCCCAAGCCCTGTCCAAGCCAGCCTTTGGCATTTGGCACTTGGAATGATCATCCCAGTGATCAAACTTCTGCTGAAATCACAAAGCCCAGGTGAAACCTCCTTATTTAGGCTGAAAGATTCTCCCAGAAATTACTGGAAAAATACCTGCCAGCATCTCATGCATCACTCAATCCGCCTCAATCCTTCAGGAAAGCTGCCACCTGAAATTCCTTCTGAAGTTTATTGGCATGGAACTATCATGGGTGCCTTTGCACCACTCCTGAACTGTTGGACTTGCACCTCATCCAGGAGGCCTTTGAGGCACACACAGGAATAACCGAAGCATTCCTTTCCTTTGAGTCCACAAGATCCAGCCAACAGATCTCAGGAAAGGAATTAAAATATTGAGGAATACAGACTTGGGGAAAAAAAAAAAAAAAAAAGGGGGGGAATTTTCAGAAGTGTCGGACTTCACGCAGCAAAATTATTATTTTTTTAAATTTTTAATCACAGAATGGTTTGGGTTGGAAGGGACCTTAAAGCTCATCTTGTTGCAAGGCCCTGCCATGGGTTGGGAATCTTCCACAGGCAGGGAATCTTCCATGGGTTGGGACTCTTCCACCTGGTGATTTCTGCTTTGCAACCCAAGTTTGTAACTCCTGATTCCAGACGGGGTTCTCCTACGTAATTACCACAACCATATAAACAGGATAAAAGGAAATACTCCCTCTTTCTTCTCCCACAGCTGAAACTTGGGAAAATGGAAAACCAAGCAGCAAGAGATTGGGATAACCTGCCTCAACCCTGAGTTAACCAGGCCCAGGTGTCTCTCCTACAGAGCTCCCAAGGGCGCAGGAAAAGGAAAAAAAAGATTTTTTTTTTCCTTGCAGCACCTTGGGGTGCTAATGCCAATCACCTCCCTGACCCAGAGACCACATCTCCCCCACCTTGGCCGTGCTTTCCCTCCTCCTCCTGCCAGACAAAGGGAATTCACGGCAAGAGGATCAGCAGGCGGGATCCATCCCGCAAAAGCTGCTTATGGGATCCCCCCGCTCCTGACAGCGAGCATCACCCAGTGTCAGCCCTCAGAGGGGCCCTGCAGAGCCAGGCTGAGGCTGAAGGCCTGCAGATCACCCCTCTGCAAGAGATGTCACTGCGAGGATGGGACTGGCAGGGAGCAGAGCAATTACCACGCTGCGAAGCGCTAATTGACTTAAAGCAAGGAAGGCACGGTGGGAAGAGGGGGAGCTCCGGTAAGCGAGTTAATTGTGGGCTGACTGAGGAGTAAAATATCACTGTGCAAAGGTTGATGAATCACCAAGCTGTGGAACAACCTGGACAACTCCCCTGCTCCGTGCCATAAAACATCCCTCTGCAATTACCTCTGGAATTCACCTGCGCTGCAGGTACAGGGCCTGGCTGGCCAAGGGGACAGAGACACACAAAACAGGGACAGAGTCTGCTCTGAATTCTCCTTCTCTGAGCTAATCTTTGTGCTCTCACACTTGATTCTTTGTCATCACAAACAATTTTAATCCTTTCGTCCTTTCCTTAGAAACTCATCCAAGCAGTGGTGTGACAACGGGGAGGTTCAAAGTCACGGAGGAAGCCTGAAAACTTAAAAGGTTCAAAAGTGACCTGAGAAACAGAGATCTCAACACTTAATATTTAATGATTTTAAACAAAATCCTGTTGATTGAGGGAGAGAAACTTGACTCATTCTCTGAGCATCTGGGATTACCAGCACGGGATTTCTGGAGGAGGCTGCAGCACATGGCTCTGCAGCTGCTCTGATCTCTGCCTTGGCCATTCGCTGCGTTACCCCCTGACAGATGGGAAATCACAAATCCCATTTTCCTGAGGCTGCCCGCAGGAATCAACCAGCTGGGTCTTGCAAACCAGTTCTATCTGCATGACCCGCGTGCACTCCTCGGCCCCGCAACTGTTCTCACTCCCTGCACGGGCAGAGCAGCCAGGGCCTCGTGCAGAGCCGAGCCCTCGGCACCCACCATCCCCACAGCACTGCTGGGTGCTGTTCCAGGGGATTTACAGCCTGATTCAGCACAAGGATGTGCAGCTGGATGTCGGGAATAGGGACCACAAGCCTGTGCCCATTCTGAAGAAAAACACCACTCTAAAGGCAGCGCTTTTCCAACCTGCCAGAGTCAGCCCAGCACCTGCCCATGTGCTTTTATAGGATCACAGGATGGTTTGGGTTGGGGGGACCTTAAACACATCCCAGTCCACCCCTGCCATGGCAGGGACACCTTCCACTGTCCCAGGCTGCTCCAAACCCCATCCAGCCTGGCCTTGGGCACTGCCAGGGATCCAGGGGCAGCCACAGCTGCTCTGGGCACCCTGTGCCAGGGCCTGCCCACCCTCCCAGTGAGGAATTCCTTCCCAATATCCCATCCATCCCTGCCCTCTGGCAGTGGGAAGCCATTCCCCCACGTCCTGCCACTCCAGGCCCTTATCCAAAATCCCTCAGCAGCCTTCACGGTGGGCAGCTTGCATTTTTCACTCACATTTTTTTTGCTGCACTAAGTACATTTTTATCGTGTTCTGTCACTTCCTACGGTGGAGCCCCACTGCTTAAGAGCCCCAGGTTGGCGTCCACACCTGTGGAACACGGAGCCCAGTTCTTTTTACAGCTCTATAATCATCAGGAGATGTGCAATAACTGCACTTTTACAAGGGACCTGTTAAACACAGGCTGTGAACTGGGTCCCAGGCACCTGACGCTGCACACCCAGCGCTTCCCACAGCCTGACCCTTCCTGACAGTGCCACAGCTGCTGGGGACACCCTGATTTTGGTGACACCTCTTGTGTGGCTGGGGACACCTTCATTTAGGTGCCACGTTCTGCTCCCCAAAACTGCCGGGCTTGGAAACACTTCAGTGCCGCCTCCTCCTCCCCACAACCACCAGAGCTGCTGACACCCTGATTTTGGTGCTCCCTCCCGTTCCCCCAAAACCAGCAGGTCTGGGGACACCCTCTTTTGGTGTCACCTCCCACTCCCCAAAACCGCTGGGGCTGGACACGTCCTGATTTCAGTGACACCTTCCACTCCCCGGGAGCTGAGAACACGCAGATTTCGGTGCCACTTCGCGGTCGGGTGGGGCTGAGGACACCCTGATTTTGGCACTACCTCTCGCTCCCCGAGGGGCTGGAAACACCCAGATTTCGGTGCCACCTCCGACTCCACGGGAGCTGGGGACACCCAGATTTTGGTGCCACTCCGCCCTCCGGTGGGGCTGGGGACACCCAGATTCCGGTGCCAACTCTGAGTCCCTGTGGGGCTGGGGACACGCAGATTCCGGTGCCACCTCGCAATCCCCGTGGAGCTGGGGACACGCAGATTTCAGTGCCACCTCCGACTCCACGGGAGCTGGGGACACGCAGATTTCAGTGCCACTTCGCCCTCCGGTGGGGCTGGGGACAACCAGATTCCGGTGCCACCTCTGAGTCCCCGTGGGGCTGGGGACACGCAGATTTCAGTGCCACCTCGCTGTGCCTGTGGGGCTGGGGACATGTAGATTTCGATGCCACCTCCCACTCCACGGGAGCTGGGGACACCCAGACTGCAGTGCCACCTCCCAGTCCCGGTGGGACTGGGGACACGCAGACTGCGGTGCCACCTCTGAGTCCCGGTGGGACTGGGGACACCCAGATTCCGGTGCCACCTCGCTGTGCCCGCTCCCGTCGGGGCTGGGGCTCAGCATCACCTGGGGTGGCGGAGCGGGACCCGCAGCCCCGAGCCCGCCCCGCTCCGCGCTCCCCTCCCGGGCCCCTTCCCCGCACTCACCCTCCGTGCCGGGAACCGGGACACGGGACACGGGAGCAGCAGGACAGCGGGACACGGGACACGGGAGCAGCAGGACAGCGGGATGCCGGCCCCGGGCCGTGCGGGCGGACGCGGAGGAGGGGCCGGGGCGGAGCGGGCGGCTCGGACACGCCGTGCCCGCCCCCGGGGCGGTGGCACCTGCGGGCAGGGCGGGACCCCAACACCTGCGGGGCGAGGAGGCGGCTCCCGACCCTGCCGGGGGTCCTTGGAGCTGAAACCTGCCCGACACCCCCTGCCCCGCGACCCACGCATCAGTTTTCCCATCAGAGCGCATCAAGGTGAGCGCCACCGAGCTACCGAATATCCTCATTTTAGGATAAATGCAGCTTGCCTTGGGAAGGTAAATTTAAAGTGTTCCAGCTGGAGCTAACAAGTGTTTGCAACCAGTAGCGGCAGCCTTGCGGTGGGTCTTTTTCTAGGGATGCAGCTCCCGTTCCTTTGTTTTTTGCTGCGCTCTTGCGAAAGGTGGATCTTGGAAATGGATACAGTAATTAGTGCTGTTTTCATAGACTTAATTAACTGATGCAATCCCACATTCCGAAAACGAAATTGTAGGGATACACTCGCAAACAGTCTGCTCTCTAATTGAGTTCATCCTCCAGGCATGAGCTTTATCGAGGAGATCTTGAAGGGTGAATGTGTTTTTGACTCATGGAAAGTGCTCTGGCACCCTGCATTGTTTGCCTTCCTCTGCAGGACTTTTGGGGAATGTTTGGACTTCCCACCTGCTCTCCTTAATATAAACCATATCCACTGGAAAGCCTCTTCTTCCCGGGTGGAGCCATCCTCATCCCACAGGGGCTTCTGAGAGGGCGAGGAAGTGCTTCTTGGGCACTGAAACCAAAATTTAGCACAGCCCAAAATTTATTCATCGTTTTCAATAATCGATTCAAAATTTTACTGGACTGATTTCTAAGTCTGCTTATGTTTTTATGGTGCAAAAACCACATCATCCTCATTAGGACTCTACTCAGCAGCAAAAAAAAAAAGAAGAGAGCAATCCATTCCTAAAGAAACCTTGGAGCACCCAGAATTTGCATTGCTGAGGAGAAAAGTAATGATTTAATTGTGAAATGCTCAGAGTAATAATTACTGGAAATAAGCTGTTTCTAAAACTCCCGAGTCTGACTTCAGGGAAGTGGCAAGGACACAGGAACTTTTACATAGAGTATAATACTCCTATAAAAATGGAAATACATGCACAAGGGAAGTGGAAGAGTCTCCCTGTCATCCTCCAGGCTAATGAAAAAGAGGAGGGAAAAGGAATATATCCATGGAGAGGTAGTAGAGATGATGAAATTATTCATTTAAAACATTTAAAATTCTGCTGTGCTCATTCCTCAGTCACTCAAATCTTTTAATTAGTGCCCCTGGATCCCTGGTAGTGTCCAAAGCCAGGTTGGACAGTGGGAGGTGTCCCTGCCATGGCAGGGGTGGGATGGGATGAGCTTTAAGGTCCCTTCCAACCCAAACCAGTCTGGGATTTTATCATTTTGTGAATGACTTTCTGCAGGTTCAGAAGGAAAGCTGAAATCCAGAGTGTGGACTCGGCCCACTCTGGAATGAGGTTCCACTGAATGGGTCCCCAGTGGAATCAGGGAACATCCTGAGCTGGAAGGGACCCACAGGATCATGGATCCAGCTCCTGGCCCTGCTCACACACCCCAAAATCCCACCCTGGGCACTGCTGGAGCACTGTCCAAATGTTCCCAGAGCTCTGGCAGCCTTGGGAATGTGCCCATTCCCTGGGGAGCCTGGGCAGTGCCAGCACCCTCTGGGGGAAGAACCTTTCTTTGAAATCCACCCTAAAGATGCCCGGACAGAGCTCCAGGCGTTCCCTGGGTGCTGTCCCTGTCACAGGCCCTGTCCCGTGTCACACCAGGCCCACACGGCAGAGTTCAGTTCAGTTTTATTTTCCACTGTAACGCATTTCGAATGATACATCATGCAGTCTGCCAGTGTATCCATCCATCCATCTCCGACAGAACTTCAGCACGAAGATAAAAGACTTCTCTCCGCGGGCTGGGGGGAGGAGGAGGGTTCAGGTCTGCTATCAAGGGTTTAATACAGTTCAGCATCATTTGATGCAACGGCAAAAAAAAATAAATTTCCCCTTGTTACCAGCAAAAACGTGTCCACCGTTTATTTCTCTTTTTTTTGTTTGTTTTGTTTTTCTCTTATTTTTCTCCTAAATTGAACACGAGTGTAAAGATACATAGAGCCCAGAGAACACACATGTGCAGCACACGTTACACACTTTACAGACTGGACAGGGGTGGATGCACAGGAGGCCTGGGCCGTGGCTGCCCGCAGGCAGCGGGGCGGCGCTGCCATCCCGCACAGCCGACGGTGCCACTGGGGCACGGCGAGGACGAGAGCAAGGGGAGATTCAGATTATCCTGCCCAGGGGTCCCTCTTCTCCCCCCACGCCCCATGGAGGAGCCCTTCCATCAGGGCTTTCTCCTCCAGCAAGGGGAAGATGATGAGCCCTTTTCTTTTGGACTTTGTCATTGCTATTTAAGCAATTCTTCGGATGAAACCGTGTTCAAAGTAGAATTCTTGGTTTCGTTTAGTTTCAAGCCTTAGGGCAGGGTTAGGTGGGATATTGGGAAGGAATCCTGTGAGGGTGGGCAGACCCTGGCACAGGTGCCCAGAGAAGCTGTGGCTGCCCCTGAATCCCTGGAAGTGCCCAAGGCCAGGCTGGACAGGGCTTGGAGCACTCTGGGACAGTGGAAATGTCAGGTGGAATCAGCCCATCTTTAAAATCCCTTCCAACCAAACCGTTCCGTGATCCTATAATTTATAAAGATTTCAGACAAATGTGCATCCTAGTCCATATTAGGCTTTATAAAGTGAAAATGAAAAGCTACTCAAGGCTCTGTGGGCAGGAATTGTTGTAGCAAAATTTTTTTTGTGACTTATTTTTAAGTTTTCAGTATCTTCAGGATAATCCAACTCTCACCCTTGTTGAGTTTAATACAAAACTTAAAAATGCATCAGCCAAGGTCTTTCCAAGCTTAAAACTTTCCTTCCTTTCCAGAAAACAAGTTGATGAAACGTGAACTCAAGGACAAACACAAGATATTTGAACATATCATTAAGAGAAGCTCAAGCGAGCCAGAAATATTTTTCAATTACTAGCAAAAAGAACAATATGCACTTTAGTTCCATCTGAAATCCGTTTTCCATTCGGGAATGGTATTTCCACCCCAGTTTGTCCCATGCATGACATTTTTTAGACGTGAAATTTCATTTGCGCTGTACAAAACCACAACTTTAAAAATGAGCCTGGAATAAACAGAACACAAAAAGCAAAGAAAGGAAGATGGGGTCAGGAAACAGCAAGAGACAGGTTTGGATCTCTGCAGAGCAGATGTGTGGTTTTCCTTTCCAGATATAAAATGTGAAAGCCTTAAAAATGGTACAAAAGTTGAATATACAACACGCGGTACAAACTGAAGTTGCCTAATTAAAATAGGCTTCAAAAATAAAAACTGATACAAGCAGAGTATGCTCAGCTGAGAATTCATCACTTCTGACTATTAAACGTCTCAGGTATTTAATTTTGAGGATTTTAGCATCTTTGGGGCATTGCTGAAAGTCCTCCTGCAGTGTTGGTGTCAAAGGGAACTTGGAGAAAACTTGATCGTTTTGCTGCTGGTGGCACTGACTGGCTGATCAGCACCAGCACGAGGAAGAGATGTCCAAGTTCACTTCTCCCTCAAGCTGCAGGGGGCTGGCAGAACTGTCCCCAAAAATTTCCTGGTGATGCCTCCAGGAATCCACACCTTTTTGTTGTCAGGAATGCTGCATTTGCAATAGAATTCCGTACCAAAGTCTGACACAACAAAAAAATTTACAGTACAAAAATCTTCGACAGCAACTAAGCTTGGGATATTTTCCTAGAACCAAAACAAGAGGATTGCTAATTCCTAGTAGAAACCTCAGCTCTGACCAGCTGGTAAGATAGCACAGAGTAGTTCTGAGTTAGTGATTTTATTAAAGATTGCATATGGCAAGTTCACAGTTCGTTCTTCTGGCAGTGCACATGCACGTAACGAAAGAAAATATAAAACTTTGGAAAATACAAAATAAATTAAATACATGCAAATCTGCAACTTCATTAAATATGTTTAGCAAAATGCTCCCCCGGAATAGTGCAACATTAAAAAAAAAAAAAAACAACCCCAAAATAAACCAAACAAAAACCAAAAAAAGTTAAATTAAGTTCAACTTACTTTGCAACACCCTAATTTCAGTAGAAAAAAATATCTAAAGTCAACTCACAATCTTCCAAAACGCTCTACGGAATGAAGAGTTCTACACCTACACATTCAGAAATTAAAAAAAAAAAAAATCCCAATCAATCTCAAATTAAAGAAGAGCAAACGTCTCTGCAAAAGAAGACCAGAGGGCTACGCTGGGCCGGAGCCTTCCTGGAATTCCAGCTTCCTGGAGCCCCACCTGCCCCAGGAGATGGGGAGGGAGGAGGAGGAGGAGGAGGAGGAGCAGCACCTTCTGCCTGCCAGCAGAACTTTCCCAGAGCAATTCCAGTGCCCCCTTGCTGGGAAATTGGAAATTTGCTGTCTGAGAGATCCAGGGAAGGCTTTTCCTTCCCTCTGGACCTTCCATAGCATGAGTGGATATAGCGGCTTAGACATTCCCTTCTCCTGGAAATGTGCTCCTCACATTCCAGGGGAAAAAAAAAACAAACCCAATTTTGGTCTGCAAAGGACAGCTTGAGTGTACAACCCTCACCTCCTTTAGGCTTTTTTTTAAGGAAGGGTTTGGGGGATTTTATTTTCCTTTGTTCTGGTAGGGGACTGCTCCCCCCGGGATCAGAATTCCGGTGCGAGCAGATCAGGGCTTGTCTGGGGAAAGGGGGAGGAGGGAGATGCTTGTCGGATTTTCCAAGGCAAGATTTCCACAGCATTCTGAAATCCTTTAAAAATCCCTAGGGAACAACTCTTACAGACATGTGGTTAAGCCATCCCACTCCAGGAAAGCCCACCACTGTAGGGAGAACTACAAGGGAATAGGAGCTTAATTTTGAAACAGGTCACACAGATAAATTCATGGAACTACCAAACTTCAAATCCTACACCTATACTAACAGATTTCTCTGCATCCCGTTTGTTCTTTACCAGGTACTGCAATAAAGGTTATTTTATACAGTCCAAAGATTTTTTTTTCCTTTTAATCAGGATATTACAAATGGTTCTTTGGGGAAATTTCCTTCTGAAAATGTTAAGCAGTAAAATTAAACCACATAGCAGCACATTTTCATCCCCTAAAAATATAAAATAATATGTATATTATACAGGAAATCAGTCATGACAGAGCACAATCACCTGCCTTTGATGGCACTTGGTCAATGAATAATTAATTCCTTGATGCCAGAAGTCGGGAATTACCGATGCCAACGGAGGGAAAGCAAAAAGCAAAAAGCATCGCTCTGAGTGGAGAAGCCCCAACCTAAGCAGCGCCAGGGGGTGGTGGAATTCGGAGTGGCAGACTCCCTATCATCCTTACTGAGGTGGGAATGTTCCAGACACTGCACAAGGATCTGGAGGAGCTGAGCTGGACACTTCTGTACACGTGGAGATCCTACGAAGCTCGGAGTACCTGGAGCGCGGCATGGACGGGACGTGGAGCGGGTCGGAGAGGGGCAAAAAAAACAAACTAACGTGACTTAATGACTGTCCTTAACATGCTAAGTGGAACTGACCTGCCAGAGAGAGGGAGAAAAGGAAGGAAAATTAGTGGATTTGGGGGATTAGAAAGGAAAGCACCCAAGTGGGATGGGCAGCAAGCAAAGAGATGGATCGGCAGTCACGTAAAAAAAAAAAAAGATGGAATTTGGGTCTCACAAAATTCACTCTCTGCCCCCTCCAGCCTGGAATTAGGTCTTACCCAAACACTGTGGGAAATGGATTTGTAGAAAATTCTCAACTCACACCATCACAATCAAACCCCAACTATTTCCTAATTACAACGCACTGTCAACATTTCTTCTTTTACCACACCGTGCTACAAATGCCTTAAAGCCAATCACCTAAAACCACCCCTCATGAGTCCTAACACAACACAGCTTTCATGCTTCTATTTCTCCAAAGCATCTCATCTCTTCTACAAAACCATCCTTTGAAACTTGTTTCTAGTTCCATTTCACTCTCTATCCTATTCCATGGCATTTCTAAACCAACGTTTCTTATCTCAAAGTTTACATACAGATACATACTATGTGAACCCTCTATTGAGTTTTAAGAATTTCCTACAAATCCATTTCCCACAAACGCTACCAAAAGGTCTAAATTTTTTTTTCCCCCTTTAATTTTCTGTTCCTTTCATGGGATTTTTCTCATCTCATTGGATGTGCTGAGGAGCTGATGTGTGTTTATCTCATGTAATAAGGGGGGGGGAAATAACAGCAGCAGAGTTTGAAAATTATAAAATCAAAATGAGGAAAAAATACAAATTCAAACTAATCATTCTGTTTTCTATCTTCTGACAGAGATCTTTTTCTGATATATATACACACATATATAAAATAAGTGCTTACAGAAATACCTGAAATATTTTATATATAATAATATATAATAATATTATAAAAACATACTCTATAATTTTATATATGCACGTGATACAAGCACATTTTATTAAAATTCACATTTCCCTCTCTTCCATCTCCTGGGTTAATCAATCATAACCACTGACCAGTCTAACAGCACTAAATGTCTTTTATCTTTATGGTGAATAATGAATGCACACAAGATAAATCTCTCCTCAGCAAATGTTGAAATAGGAAGCTCAATTTTATTTCTCTGTTAAATGATGATAAAAGAGAGTTGTACTCTAGTGCCAGCTGGGTAGAACTGCACCATTCCAAAGCACTTTCTGCAGAGCCTAGGGATGTCTCAACAATAATCAGGAAATAATCTGGATAAAGTTCTCCCTGCACTGGCTGCACCTTTACTAACACCCTTACTCAGATCCCTGGGTTTCCATCCAAGCTCAGAATTCAGATTACTCAAATACTCCCAATTTTGGCAGCCAAATAATTGGAATTTGCCAATAAAAAAATTCTTAACCAAAGGATCAAAACTGAGAACTGACCTTCTCCAATTACTTCCCAGCCTTCCTGGACTCTACCTTCCACATTTATTTCTGGATGTGAGCAAAAAAATCTAGAACACACCGTTGAAATGGTTTCATTCCAACCTCTAGGGCTGCCATTTGGTTTTCAGATTTTTCCTAATTTTTTTCCAGAGACCCCAAGTCTGTAACTTTTTCCAGTTTCTCCTGAGATCTTCCATCTTCTTTTTCTCCAGCCTCATTTTCCCTGGTGCTCCTCTGCAACCTGGCCTGAACCTGCTCATCTCCACAGCCCTCAAATCTAAACCCCAGCATCTGAAATATCTGGTATTTTATGCCTCCTGATTGCTTTTTCTTGACTTCCACAGTCCTGTTTGTTATTACAAACCAATCTAGTCTGAAGTGTGGTGATTTAATGAATATCTTTTATTAATCTACAGTCGTTCACTCGACACGTGTGGCCTGTTTGAGCCTGACTCTTCATTTCACTGCAGCTGGCAAATTAAAGGTGCATTTACTTGAGGCAGGTGGCAGCTTTTCCCCCTCAGAGTAGCTGTTACAAGAAATGTTTAGAAATCTCTGACAAGGCTCTGCATCCCACTCTTTGCCAGGTCACAGAGGTGGAATGCAATGAAGCAGATGGACAGAGGCACCTCACTCGGGAGGTAGAAAAGCCAATTTCGGACCAGAATGGACAAAACCACTCAGCAAAGCCTTGCCCTAATTTACCCACTGAGGAAATATTTCTTGCTGGAAGCTCATGGCAAACACAATGAGCAGGAACAATCCCCCAGCACAATAACAGCTTGAGTGTGGCGTGATGGATGCTTGGCGTGCAAGCCTGACATGAAATGTTCCAAAAAAAAAGCTAAAAACACCCAAGAATGCCTCGAGGAGACCACAGACCATGAAGAGAGTTGTGAGACAGAATTAATCCTCAAGGAGGGCAAAAAGCCAGACTTGGAGGGACAAGTTTGCTGTCCCCACTTGCTGCCATCCAGCTCTTGGCATGTCTGTGGCATAAAGCGATCATCTAAAATAATGCAGATATAAAATCTCTCCAATAATGAGCATTTAAAGAAAGAAATGGGAGGATGGAGTCCATGGAACAGTCTCCTGGGAATATGCTGCTCGTGTTTTGCTTGGGAGAAACCCTGGCAATTAAAGTAAGATATTCAAGTGGGTTTTTGGGGCTTTTTTGGGGTTTTTTTTGGTTTGGTGGTTTTTTTGGTGGTTTTTTTTTTTTTTTGAAGAGAACTAGGAGTGCAAAGTGTGCCAAATGGTGACACTCAAATTTGGAGATGTCTCCTGCTGCCACTGACAGCTGCTCTACCCCTACCCCAGCCTGGAATATCCCAACATGGAAACACATCCGTGGTACAGAAAGCAGAAGACACCTCTGGATCTGTATTTTTACTATATGAGTTTCATACTTCTATGTGCGAATTTCAATCCAGATTAACCAGAGCAGTTTTTAAAAACCTTTAAAGTGCTAAGTCATTAAAATAAAACCTCTCCTCGGCAGCTGGCAAAGCCTCTTAACAGGCACTCAATTAACGAGTATTGTAATTATCAGAAACTATTAAAAATAGAACAAAAAACTACTGTGGGTCTCCTAAAAGCGAGATGAATTAGAAGGGAACTGAGTGATCAGTGGGAGAAGAGGTGAGTAAGTTACTCTGGCCTTACCTCTCGTTTATTTGGTGTTGTGGTAGTAGCTGGAGTTGGACATCCCTCCCCCTCGCACGGCGTGGACGGCCGTCGGAGAAGACGCTGGGTAGTGACCAGGGCGGATGGGCTTGGCTGCAGAGGGGAAGGAGGGACCAAACAAGACATTTCAGCTTTCCCAGTTCATCTTCCCACATTTTAGCTTCCCACCTCCCCAGCCTCCTCCAAGGGAAATTCCGTTGTTTCCCAACTCAGTGGTTTCTGATCCAGATGTGCAGAACACAGCACTCCTTGCCTTGGCCAACAACAAATACACCCATTTTCCTGCTGGCAGATCCTTCTTCCTGCTGGCAGAGCCCTTCCACCTTCCCATGCATTGGATCTGCAAAGATTATGGACCCAACAACAACAGAGGGATGTCACTTGGTGGGCAGTGAGGCACTTTTTATGTCCAATTTGCACCATTCCAAATGCCAAGACAAAGCTTGGATGGCTCCCTACAAGAGGAAGCATTCAGGAGGCGACACTTTGTGCTGCGTGATTCTCCCTCAGGATTTAATACCCCAATATTGTCCTCTCCATTTAAACCATTATCCTTTTTAATCCCAACAAATCATTCCAAGAATTGCCCCATTCCTCTGTTGCGTGCACGCATTACATTGTGCCTCGGAGATGTATCAATATCTGAAGTATAAAGGAAGATTTTTTGGAATTAAATCACGTGGAGGAGTAATCAGTGGGAAAAAAGAGACATGGACAAGGTCCAGAAAGGCAAGGAAAGAATGAAAGCAGAGAGGGAGCGTGTAGGGGGAGGAGGAGGAGAAGGAAAGTCAGCGACTAATTTAAGGAGACAAGTTTTCAGGTCACTAGAAGGGCACACGGGACCCATTATGCCCTTTATTTACCCAGTGGAACAGCAGAGCCTCTTTAAACTCGAGGTGGGGCAAATTCCATGAAAAAGCTTTGAAGATTCCTGTGCAGCAGAGGAGAAGCAGCCCCTACGTTTTACTCTCTGCGCTCAACCCCCAGCAAGCAGCCCGAGCCTGAAGCACGTGGGCAGCCCCTTTAGCTCCATGTCCTCACCAATTTGGGCAGAGTGTGCTCTCCGGGCCATGTTTTTGGCTCTCACAGCCTCCTTAATGCGATCCACCTCCTGCTGGTAGCGCTTGCGGTCGCGCATGGCGTTTTCCTTGGCCTCCTTCAGTGCACTCTCCAGGGCCTTAACTCTCTCTGCCGTAGCTCGAAGGCGTTTCTCCAGCTTAGGAAGCTCGCAACGAAGATCTGCATTATCACGTACCAGCTGCGGGGGAAGCGGTGCAAGATTAAAGGGGGTCAAAAGAAAGCGGCAAAAATCCCCTCGGAGAAATGGTGGGAAAAGTCCTCTAAAAGGGAGGAAATGCCACCGGCTGTTCTGCATGCCTTGTGTACTAAAATAAAACAGATTTCTCCAAGAAATGTATGTGAAAA